>CABFOV010002092.1:0-32063 GCA_902141375.1 Timema poppense | reverse complement strand
GCTACATTGACGCTATGAGAATCCTAAAGGAGGAGTGCGAGAAGAGACAACATCACCTTCAACCTTTATACATTGTGATTGATTTCGAGCAAATATAGTTAACTAAATTATATTTTTTGACTTGTGTCCTTCTTACCGCCAGACATAGTATTAATATTTGCTTATATTCACAGTTGGCGCAATTCGGGTCCTGTCTTGGGAAGGGGGGTATTGGCGCAATTCGGGTCCGGTCTGGGGGGGCACTTTTAAGCTCTTGGCGCAATTCGGGTCCGAGCTAAGAGAATTGGCGCAATTCGGGCGAGCCCTTATTTGTTTGTTTAAACTTTTTTTTAAAAAATTAAAAATTTAAAAATTTTAGTTTCCCTTTCTTATTCTGTATATCATAATTATAAAATTAAAAAACTTTAACTGTTTTCTAGATATTTGGAGTAGTCCACCTTTCTGACAAATTTCAATTTTCTACTAAACAAAAAACTTTTTTTTTTTTTAAGTTTTGTAAACTTCCATCTGTCACTTTCCCGATTCCAATGACCCTTGTTTTTAAATTATAAATATTATGACGTGTATGGTTTCTTGGTTGCTCCTCTCTACATGTGTGTAAATATTTATATTTTCTATCATAAAGGAAGTGTTTTATTCTATTACTTTAGGGAATTTTTTTAGGGGGATCCCTTCCCCCATTTTAAGGTATTTAGTTTTGAAATTTTTTTTTTTTGTCTGAGTGTTTGAGGTGGATCTTATACCTGCCTGACATATTTTAATCTTCTACCACAGTGAGAAGTAGTTTCTTACATACGTTTTGGAAATTTCAAAATCCCCTCTTTTACTTAGTTTAGTTTAGAAATTTCAACTATTTGAGAATGGGTAAGTTTTATTTGTTAAATAAACACGATTCGCCTTCTAATATGAATACAAAACAACCGACACAAAATATAATTTCTCTTTGGATTTAAGATATAAATGTATTCTGTAATTGTTCTTTGGATTGCAGTTTATTTCGCGATTAAGTAAGACAAGATAATTTATTCTAAATTCATTAGGAGAATACAACAACTTATCTCGTGGTTTAAGGCATAATGTTGGTGGAAAACACATTCATTTCATTGGATTTTAATAAAAAAATATAGCCTATATGATAAATTAATGTCTTCAAGAGGTACATTTTTCTATCAAATATTTTTGTTTATGGACCATGTATTATTGCCCATCTGGACTATCGTAATTTGTAGTCACAATAGTCACAATAAAACCTCTTTAACACCTGTCTGGGATTCAAGCCTTGAACCTCTCATAGCTGGAATATCGGACAAGACAATACTGATGCCTTTGTTAACTTACCTATTAGTACAGACTAGCTATAGATAAATGTAGTATTAGTTGAAATTTCGGGGAAGAGGGGAGGAGGATAAAGAGAAGTGACTAAACAATTAACGTGTTATTTTTGCGTTGTTAGCTCTTTATAAGTTAATCTAGTGTTTACAGATGAACAATCTTCTTAATTAATCTCAACTTAAATAACTATAGGGGTGTTGTATACAAATTAATAATCTCACCAGAGTGCTCATCCAATTCACTACTCCCATGCTGAGCGAATTCACTAAAGAACAGGTAGGCGATGTCACTGTGAGTAGACCTTAATGTATCTTGATTTGGAAGGTATCGTTTCCTTGCTATATCTGACGTCAATTCGTGCCTCCAACACAGTAAGATCTTTCCAGACATGAACTTCTCACGGATTAACAAATCTGAAAAAAAAAATATATATATATATATACATATTTTTAAAATTTATATATGTATATATTTAAATTTATATATATATATATATGTATATATAATGTGTATTTATCTCTACTTTTTATTTTTAAAGTGTTTCTCCTGAGCTATTCTCTATAATCTTGTAGTGATTTCTTGGAGATATAAGGAAACAGTTTTAAAATATCACATAAATAAAATATTGAAAATAAACAGTAAACAAAGCGTAAGACTTCGAAAAATGCCATCTAAATAAAATATCAAAAATGTATCCAAGGTATGAGTTAAATTATATCATTTTAAATTTATTCTAGTAAAATATCAAAGCCCTTTGTTTGGGTCGCATTACGAAATTTTAAAACATTAACAAAATATGAATTATTAGCCCCTTTTTTCTGTCAGCTTGACTTTATTTTTACATTTAATATTTGAAAAAAATGAATGATATAACTATTAAATTAAAATAGATGAGAATTCGGCATCTTGTTGTTGTGAATACACTAATTTTTAAATGAGTTCAAAAATGTTTTTAAATCAATATTTTGTTTTTGTTTGGCTCAAAATAAATAAATTGAGGGCAATAATCAAGTTTTTTTACATTCCACATAGGATGAGCCAGTTAATATATTATTTTATGTTTTTATCTAATACACGGTTGGGCAGTTCAATACAAATAAAATTAATATAGGTATTTCTATATAAATAATAAAATAAAGATTTTGTCTAAATTGTATAGCATTCGTCATAAATATTGCATTTGCCAACATTACCCGAACAGTGTGAGCCAGTTTTATTTTTGTTGCCAAAATAAGATAACTTATTAGAAAAAAGCAGGTGTTCTAAAGTTAAAGCTCATAGTTGAGTTTAAATACAAGTTTTATTTAAGATATTTCACACATCTAAAGAGAGATAGACTTTTTCAAAGTTTCTCTAGAAGGGGTTTAAACTTATATAATTTTTAAAAAAGAATAAACCTCTTTCGTGATTAATTTTATTAATATTATTTCATTTCAAACCAGGCAGGTATGACGAACCCAACACTTATCAATTCCACCAAGACTAACTGTAATCAACGAGCAAAGCGTACACCAATACAAACGGTATAGATGAAGAATTAGATTCAGAAATAAATCCAGAAATAGTGACGAATTAGAACGAAGTTTGTCTACTGATAACTCCACTCCTAGCACTTTATAGCCACCGCAGAGTTTGTACAAGACTAGCCGTATTAGTTTTACAAAATGGGATACGAACACCAGCGCTAGAACTGAAAAGTGAATAGTAAAAGGTGACTCCATGGAACAGATGGCAGCTAAATTATTGAGTGTTCAGTGTTCGTAATAGTATACTTAGAAGTGTTTTGCTTTATTAATAATCGATTTACGTCGTTTGTAACTGTGTAAACTACTGTGTTTTACAAGTTTTGCCGACAAGTACAGAAACAATAATTGTTATTAGATAGATAATGTTTGGAGCAGAGCATTTTTATACCAAACTAGCAATACTTTGTGACCTTGCAGCTCTGGCTGGCATCGTACTTTATTAAAAGTTATATATTTACATGAAAATGTAATTTCTGTCCCTAAAATATATTGGCTCAGGACATATGAGATTACAGTCCTGCTAAGCCATCATAGACGTCTTCATTTCCTGCTGTCTCAAAGGTTATACACTTTACATATTTGGTCTCTCAGAATAGTGGTGGCTGTTGTGAATTTTGTTTGGTTAGACATAAGATTCTCAATATCTACAGGATAAGTTCAAGGGGATAAATCCCTCGAATAGAGGAGGAAGGAAAATTTATTAGCAGTGTATATTTGAGGAGTCCTTCTTTGTATCTTTTTTCGGGGTATAAATATTGTAATTGATATACAAAATGGTCAATAATATTTACTTATCGCTTAATAGTTAACTAAGTTGAAAAATTATTAAAAGTGATATATTTTGTGTACTTGGTGAGATAATACATTTAAAGAAGTGAGAATTACTCTAATCAGCGCAATTGAATTTCGTGGGACAGTATACTTTTTAAAAAGACAACATAGCTAAAATGCCTTTATACCCGAGACCTTAACTCAATAAATGGTGCGTCTTCCCACTGAACTATGGAGTTCCGGTCTCGATTTTCATCATAGCAGAAAAGTGTATTATTAGGGAAAACGGAGTTTCCCTTTTCTAAGTGGTAAATTAATTATATAGAGAGCATTGGGTATTGTGTCTGTTTTAATCTATTAAGTCCTTTGAAAACACGTACGTTTAATATCACGACTAAAATAAAAATAAACAAAAGTAATAGAATGGATATTAGGTTTGATAGAAAGCGAGGAATTCTCTCTCAATTCTCGTTTACCCTATTACCACAGTCTAGTAGTAATACTATGACGGGTAGGCCCAATGTAAAGAGAATATAAGGTAGCACAAGTTGGAGAAAGACGTTCACATGTGTCATTTATCATAATGATCATTTTGAGAATAATCAACTAATGTTTAATTTACTAAAATGGCACCACATGCTGTTTTATTTTATACATATCACTACTTATATACCATAGACATTCAAATTGTCTGTAACAGTCCAAAAATAGGTTGGTTTGTTTGTCTCACCCCTTAAATACCATATAAAAACACAATGTATTGTCTGTAAATATCTAAATAAATCTTTACATTTAAATAAAAACAAATTCATTAATTCTTGTACTGGGTCACACGGTTCGTTTTGTTTTGATTTTTAAATAATGATAATAATTAACAATTAATAAAAGTATAACTTCTTTTAACTTTTAATGAAAGCGTGAAATAATAATTCAGTCTAATGAAATGGGTGTTGTGACGTTCATTTTGTATTACTCTTCAGTGAATCACGGAAAATGACACGGGAGAACATGGCTCAACATTCACAAAGCTTTATTGAAGACAAATAAAGTCCCTTCTAAATAATTATTGTTAGAAATTATATCACGTTTGAGAACATTAAACATATTAATAAATATTTAAAATCCACACCAATAAATGAGAAAAACTCAATAAACTACACTTAAAAAAACTATTAAAATATGTTCAAAATTACTTACGTGTTGGAACTATTGTATTAACACTGGCAACATTAAATTTGTTTTAAGCTCTTGGCATTTTAGTTAACTTTCAATTTAGCACCACAAATATTAAAGTCACTATCGGCAAAATCAATGGAACATATTCGAGCAAAATTTGTATTAATTGTGTCTTTCCTTTTACATTTGAGCTCCCATGTAAAGAACATTTCTGGATACTTAAGAAAGGAGTAGAAATATATATTATTACCCCTGCAGTTTCGTATTATTTACACAGAGTGCAACAGCAAAGCTAGGCATTTTGTATGTATGTTTAAAAACATATGTAATTATAATTGAAGAACGTACGCAAATAAATTTGCAAAAAGCATTAAAGTCTTATTGGTCAACTTTGACTTGTAGCCTTACGTGTCTAACGTACGTAAATAAATGAACAAAAAGCCTAAAACTCTGATTGTTCAGCAATGAATTGTATCCTATATATTATATAAAATAAAAATTATTATAAAATAATAAACATATTGATAAGAACAATACAACTGCATATAGTTAGCATTCATACATATATTTAGTATTATAGTTACTACTATTGAATCATTAACTAGAACATCCCTGCTGTATTTTATATTAGCCTATTAAAACAGATACTTGAGTGGTAAACGTAATAAAGTTACTTATCCATACACGAAAAAACCACTACCAGGCAAACACAAATAAATAAATAATCATAAAGATAAATGAAAGGACCGCCCGAAACACATGGACCGCATGACATACTACTAACTGATGTGTAGTGGGTGACGTATATCTTGGCTGACATAAGCAATTACATCAACAAATTCTTCCAAATGGCGCTACCTATCTATTCTCTTTACATTGGGTAGTTCCACCCATTGGACTCCACACGTGAGCAAGCATGGGCACGCGGGATAAGTGCTTTAAATCCTCTTTCAGACAAACCTATATGAGCCGATAATTTAAGCCGTGATGCAACTCACTAAGGCTTGCAAAAAAAAAAAAAATCTGCTTGTCAGAATTCTACAATGCATGAATCGAAATAGGTTATCATAAGAGCGAATACCTTAGACGTGTAAGAAAACATAGATGCTTGTCAGTGTTCTACAATGATTGAACCAGAAGGTTGTATAGTGTTATTGCTTGCATTTCCAATTTGTACTATTTTTTTTAATTAGATTTTTGAGAATGTCTGTTTTTAAACTTGGTCTCATGAAATTCTATAAGATAACATCTAGTTTTCTAAACTCTATTTTCTTTTGTTATTATTATATTTTTATAAGCTCCATAATACAGTGTGTGCAAATGTTTGCTCCAGTAAAAAAGTACACCAAAATCATAAAATGTTTTAAATTCCTACCAGCCTCCAATTATTATATGTTATTGCTATAAACATTAAATCACGTGTCTCGCGATAATAGCCGTAATAAAGTGTCATTAATAAACTGTTTTGAAGCGAAGAGATCTACGTTTGACTCCATCAGGTGCTACTTGAAACACAGCTATTTCCGTGCTAAGTTTCAGCTCAACTAAGAGCTCGTGTGAAAGGTTACATAAGACCCAATACCTTAGTGGTAGATCGATCTTTCGTAAATATACTCAAGGAGGGAGCTCATTAGGAACGGTCAGCACAGACCAGTCCGGTTCAGTGCGGTTTGGCTAGTTCCCACATGTAACGCCCGGCACAGCAACGGACCGGCCAAAACGTTTGTAGAAACTCCATGCAAGTCCCAGTTGCAATGGAAAGTTCGTCCGGAGTGTTGTTTGTGCGGAGGAGGAAGCGCGTGAAAAAAATTGCCGCAAACACCGGCTGCTATTTGTTGTTATCCATTGTCCTTTCTGTTATCATGATAAATTGGATTAGAGACGACATAGAGGAATGGGTACTTTCTCACAGCTTCTATAAGCAGTTCGTCTGTACTCATATTCACACACAAACACAAACTCGTTTTAAGGCAGAGATAAAAACCATTTTACATCCTCATGATCACACACGTACTGGCCGTTCGAGGCGAACGGATTTAATTCTCGTAGAAGCATTAAGGCCATTCTGTTCGTGTGCCGGGCAGTGCCGAACTGAGCCTAGCGCTCCAAGAGGGCTGCATTCCATTGTAATCTAATCAACGCAATATGACCAGTGTCTTGCCATGCTGGCCGTTCCTAGTAGGTTCCCTACTTTATGTACGCTAGTTGGAAAGAGGCCTAATACCTTAAATTTGATATCCACCTTCCCTCTCAATTTACTCCACTTCACTTCCATAAACTGACGCAATTCTCGGATGCCAATGGTTTATTCTCGAGTGTGTACAAGATAATTATGACACATGCATGAAGTACTACTGAACGGAAACTATAGTCACCGCTGCATTTGTCATCACAGCTCAGTTGTCATAATCTCTCTTTGCGAAATATATTTTTTAAATTTATGAATTGTAAAGCGGAACGTGCCCTTGGGCCCATACACATGTACAAGTGGACTTACCACTTTTGTGGTTTTACATGACAGCTATCAGAAGCTAGCAGATGGTATCAGTAATGCCAACATTGTCTAAAATAACTTTTGTCACCATATTTGAAAATAATTATTATTTATTAATTACTACTATTATTATTACTAAAAATATTATCAACCACTTTTAATAATACTTCCCCAAAGATTACAGTATAATTTCTCTTTCCATAATCAAATGTAAGAAAAAAAGTCTAGTAATTTTAGTTTAGTTTGTCTTTTAACTCTTGTGGCAATTACCGGTTAAATATAGCGTGAAATTTTACATTTAATGGTATTATATTCAGTTATTAATATTTTTATAGCTGCCCTCGCATATCTTTAACATAAATAAATGGTTTGCGATAATAAAGAGGAAAAAACATTCAAAATGTTTGTGAAATAATATAAAGTTTTAATCTTGTAAACAACGAGTATTAACACTATTGCCGACTAACTGCCAACGGCCCTCTTTTTTCTACGTCATCAACCGGCAGCTTTTACCCAGTGGTCATATTTGTTTTCAGCTGTAAGGCCACTTTTAACGTTCTCTTGTTTTTAATAATTAATTTGAATTAAACAGCAAAAGAAAACTTCAATATTAAGCAGCTAACTAAACGGTTATTTGAACAGCACAGTGTCTTTTTTGAATATTAATTCGGCTAGTTAATAATCTGTGTGTTCTTTTGTGAATATTATTTTGGTGTGTGAGCGTGTTATCTTCGGAAAATAAACAGATTTTTTGGTGATCTTTGAATAATTATTTATCTAATATAACATTAAAGTGTGTGATCAAATAAAATAGTGAGTGTTTCTCAGTGATCTATATATATTATTTGAAAATTTAAGTCTATCAAGTCTATAAAATAAATCTTTTAACCCCAAGATTGTGTTGTGTAGCCCTCTAGGCTAAACATCGAGTTTCAAAATTTTTATATTCCAAAAAAATCTGTGAAGTGTAATTAAAATTACTTTAGAGTCTTTCTCCAGTGTTGATTAAATAAATACCAGGTAAGACTTCAAGTTATAAGTTATTGTATGTTTATTAGAAACTTTGTTACAACTGTTTAAGAGGAGTGAATCTAAAATAGATTTTTGTTAATTAGGATAGCTTTTGATTTGTCATTGTAATTTATTTTATAGGCCTAAACATATTTTCTAGGATATTGATTGATATTGACTTTGTTACGACTGTTTAAGAGGAGTGAATCCGAAATAGATTTTTGTTAGTTAGTATAGCTTTTGATTTGTCATTATCATTTATTTTATAGGCCTAAACATATTTTCTAGGATATTGAATTTTGTTTGTTAAATTATTTAAAGTCATTATAAATAGGCCTACATATTAAAACAATATAATATAACAGATTGTAAAGGTGAGCACAGGCCTGAGGATGTGTAAAACTTTGGTTAAGGTATTAATCAGTCTTTTTTTCCCGAGCATGAGTCTGTCCAAACCCAGGGGAACACCTATGGAGGAGGGACCAAGCTGTTCCAGGAAGAAGAGAGAGACATGCACACATCAGAGACAAGAATACATCATCAATGTTGCAGCAGTAATTAGACAAGAGATGATGGACGACTTCGATTCATTCAACGTGGCAGAAAAAACAGCAAGATACTTGAAACTCAGTGTTAACACTGTGAGACGGTGAGGATAAAAAAAAAATTTACATAATAACAAGCTACATATCTATGGAGTCACTTGTTTTAAGGCTTGTAGCTCCTCTCATCCCTTGGTTGAAGTTCGTTCATGCTTTCTGTGTAGTGAAAACTATAAGGTCACTGTACACAAACTATCACTTATAAATATTTTTCCCCCCACAAACAAAATATTCCTACTCTCTCATATATTTAATTAAATTATAAAAAAATTTAGGCACATCAATTATTAAAAAGAGGTTTTTTTGCTCACCTCCCTCTTTTTAAGGCAACATATTGTGCCTCAATAGCGAGCACACCTCAAACGATTTAATTTCAAATTATTTATTTCTAGAAGGATTAATGTATTACTGCTTTAGCATCTCTTGAGATGTTGAGTTGATAGAATTTCATAATTATTTGCATTTTCCAAACCTGATAAATATCTATTTAATAGGTCTGTTATTTGATTCGCCTTCTACTTGGGTGAATAATTATAACTATAATAACATATATTGAAATAGTGATGTTACAAAGATAAAATGTTATCCATGCAAAAAAAAAAGGTATGAGTGGGTTGTGTATAGAATATTTACCATGGCTGTACATTCTAATGTTTCAGTTGGAGTAAGAATGTCGATCATTGCGAGAGACTTATCAAGGAAGATTGGGACAGGGAGATGAAAATGGATGCAAGTGAGACCCACCCACCTATCATCATTAACCTGGCTGAAGATGATGTAGACGAAGTTCTTGCGACCCCGTTGGAAAACACTTGACTGAACCAAGATAAGGATTATATTTTATAAATAACATCATAATTATTACATTCTTCAAAAACTTTGTAACAAGAACATTTTCTTAACTTTATTAAACTTCTTTGGGAGATGCTAACCCACAAACTCACTTTTATAGCATAATTACAACTCTGTAGATCTTTAAGCTTTGTTTTTTTCACTAATTTGTTGTATCCAATTTTTGTTACTAAATTTTAATATGTTTTATGTGAATTTTAGACTTGTCGTCAACCCATATTTTTATTCTATTGACGTTATATAAATTTATTGAAAATTTTTATATATGACATTTTGTTGCTAATTAAAAGCTAAATATAATTAGTATTTTTAATATCAAAAGTCACTTAATTTATCAACCAATTTTAAAGCTATCTAATCCATTAAATTGAAAACTAAATATTTTGTCATTCCAGAGTTTTATATCTAAGTCTTAACTTTGATTCTTACCACTCCTTACTTTAAACTTTAAACCCATTCGGGTTTTACGCAAATGTGTAATGGTAGGGTGATTGTGAAATGAAATGTAGGACCTACAGTTTAACAAGGGATCCGAACCACGGTGGAGGCCTGTCATTCCACAAATTCACAAGTTGTGATTAATACACTTCTTGTCAGAGGTCAAGAAAGGGTTTGTAAATCAAATAAATTTGTGCCGGGACCGAGGAATGAACCCCGGACCCCCAGTAAAAAAGTCTGACACCTTACCCCTAGACCACCAGATCACCAACATGTTGTAATACTCTTGAAAATATTTGACTGGTTTTTTTTCTATGTATAGTAATAGATATTCAGATTTCATATTTATTAATGTTGTTATTAATACTAACATTAACAACAACAAAAATGGATTATTTTATAATTTTCTATAAGAAAATTGGAATTTTTTTTATTAAAACTTTATTTATTACAATAAAAACTAATACGGGATTAAATGCTATTTCTTTAAATAATATATTATTGAAAAAATTAATAATTAATACTAGGCCATCAACATATAGAGGTCAACAATATATATAAAATAAATAAAACAGTCATATAGGTTTCTTGTATAGACCTAAAATTTGACTGTCAGAAGTGACAGCTGCTAAACACATGGTTTTGCAGATCATATGGTTCTGCGTAGGGATACATAATTTGGTCTGGTTACTTTTCAGAGCTTTCAGATGTCAGCTGTGAGCTGTCAGTCAGCACCAAAGAAGTCGTGTGAGGGGTATACCATCCATTGTTTCGCGTTAGAAATTCACTCGCTCAACTTATTGTGAATCACAGAAGTAAAGTTGTTTTTATCCATAAATAATAACCCCAAATAAAACCTAGACAATATTATTATTGTTATTATTATATGGTAAGATTTCAAAACTCTGATATTCTCACAGGTGGTCAAGTGCACAATAGATTTGGATTATTAATACATTTGTTTGCTTTTGACGTGTAAGTTAGGTCTTGTATTCCGGCCCAGTTCACTGGGGTTGTTTTTCTTCATGTGGAATTGTTATTATCTGCACTTACTTTAGACTGCCATCGTCATTCTTATCTAATATGTTAAGCTTATCCCATAGGTTTGACTTTCTAGTAAAACAAACGCTTTTGATAAAGTTAATGAATCATTTTACGATACTATAAAACAATAACTAGGGATGGGACTTTATAATCTTTGAACCGTCATATTCCTCTAATATTTAAGGATATACAGGTTATGAAATTTGAAACTCTTTTTTTTAATTGAGGTTTGAAATAATATGTACTAGAGTTCTAAAACTGCTTATTGGTAGTCCAGACCCAGCAAGACAACAGGACAAACTTAACAACTAGACCCCTGAATCTTAATTTATCACTTTACTATTTGTATACATTTTATAATAAATGCATTATTACGAAAATAAAACAACAATTATTTACTTTAAAAACTCATATAAAATTATAGGTGAACTATTTGGGTAACAGCTTTTCTTTTTTCTTCTTTTTTAGCACTTCAAATTACTTTATATTCGGGTTATAAGCCTAACAACTATTGCTTTTGTAATATTATATGGGAGTTGGGAATCGTAGCAAGATACTGAGGTGTTATTACTAAATCATATCGCTAGTAAACCAACCAGAACGATTCAGCAGATACCTGGACAAGAAGCTGAATACACTCGCAACTGTTACGCACTAGTTAAGGAATACCTAGCCCCCTCTTGGACCAAGGTACCGTTCCCTTATTGGTTCTGGAGACAAGAGAATCACAAGAGGGAACCTGGTTCCAAGAAGGTTCCAAGGAGCAGAAGAGTGTCATATGATTGATGAGGAGTGAGATATACAGGTAAATTAAGTGACGTGGGAGCCCAAGGTTTCAGACCAGCTAGGCTAGGCTCGAAGCCCGTGTAATAGGACAGCTGATCAGCCAGGATGGCTAGAATAAGAGCTTTTAAGTTGCGTCAAGTGGGCTGGTTGATCTAATACTAATAGGTCTAGTAGGACAGTTGTGGTTCGCTACAAACTCTCCCTACTCTGTTGATAGCCTCCACTACTTCCATACGAAGTGAAACTTCTATGCTTCACTTCAATAAGCAATATAAGAACAATCCATCTTGTCAATATTGTGAAGAGTTCCCACTCCCCCTCTTCTAATACCCCTGACATCTCTATTCCAACAAGATATGCCCTATACGCGTTGGGGTCAATCCCGGTGTTACAGAGGAAAAAGGCAAAGCCAAGCCAAATGTTTTAAGAACTTTATATAACGTAAATTAGAAATTAATCAAGGCTACCCTAATTTTTGTATATTTTTATAAATAATGTATATTTGTGTGAAACATTAAATATTATTTATGAGAGAATTTTTAGAAATTAGTATTAACTATTATTTATTAGAGGATTTTTAGAAATAAACTTTTAATAGTGATTTTATTCATATGAGTTCGATTTACTAAATAATGTTTTTTAAATGCGCTATTATTTTATAAATTAGAGTATACCTTCCTAGTTTATTAATTTTCATAAGTTAGAGAAACATTCTAAAGAAACTATCTAAAATTATTTAATCTCTAGAAACCATTCTACAGTATTAAATATATTTTAAAAGTAATTTAAATACAAACTATTAGTTGTAATATAAATATTTATTATTGTAATGTAGATTCCCTCATTTAATTAAAATACAATTTAAACATGGCAGTGGTGAATATTTAAAATTGCTTGATATCATGATAGTCTTAGACTATTCTAAAAAGAAAATCAATTTTGCGAATGTTATATCTTTACAGATCTAAAGAATATATTGAATGAAAAATGTAAGTTGTTTTTTGATGTTATAATATTTCTTAAAGACGTAATATGCTCGAAATTACTTTATTGAATAAAAGGGGGATATATTTTCTTATTGATAATAAACAATATTTCTGCATTCGGCTGAAGTCTAAATGAACTAGCTATTATTCTTTAAACACGTAAGATATAAAGTATTTGGTATTAAGATAGTTCAATTAGCCGCAGAACGTTAATAATGCATTTTATGGTGCAATTAGCAATCATGTAGTTGACACAACTAATATTCGTACCTTAATTAACTTTCCTCACAATAACAAGTTCCATTTAATTGATTTTTTGAAAAGGTTCTATGTTGCTAGTCTTGCTTACTAAGCTTCTCCTCTGTCTAGCGGGCCTGGAAAAGAATAGAAAAGAAAGAAGTATAGAAAAGAGAAATTGAAGAAATAAGAGACACATCAAGAAAAAATAACAAAGAAATGAAAGGATCTACAACACACAAATAAATTAGCCTTACAAAAAGATAGTTTTAAAGTGATTTAGGTTATATCCATTAATTAAAATATAAATAAAGTTCCTGGATTGTTCACATTGATAAATATTTATAAAGAAAGGGGTTATTGTCATGTTAAGCATTTATAGTCCATAGACATTAGCCATAAATATAAATAGTTTAAAAAATACTTTTCCCTATTAAAATGTTCCCACCAATGAATACATAATACATACCATATAAAATACATTAAATAGAACAGTGTTCATTAAAATAAGTACCATTGAAGCAAATGCTTTCCTTATTTAAAGACTTACTAGATCTCGCATGCTTATGATAAGAGTTCCAAGAGTTACCATTGTTAAAGTAGAGAGGTCTATAACAATAGGTTCATTAAATAATGTTCTTATTGGTCAATCTTTTTTTAATATTATTTTTTTTAAATAAAGAAAATAGTATTTACCAAGGATATTAATTTATTTAAACCTATACGAAAATTAATTCTAAGTCTCCTAAATATGATAATGATTAGGCCTATAGTAAACCTGAGACTTGATTTTCATTATTCCAACAGTATTATTTAGAGAGGATGGAACATAAGCTAGTATTCTCAGGACTATTGATTCAGATATTTATATTTATTCAATCTGTATCATAGTATTATCATCGTGGCTAATATTCATAACAAGCGGGAATCAAATTCAAGTTGAGTTCGATCACTTATACAATATTTATTATTGCTCCACAAACCTACCCACTTAGAATAATATAATTATGTCTAAATAGTCTAAATGATCAAATTAGAAACTTCGGTCTAATATTTAAGACGGGATTCTTCTTAAAATAAAAATAAATACATTCATATCTTATTATTAGCACCGCGTCTTACTACCCGTTCGGCTTATACGCACACATTCATATCACTCCTCAATATTATCTATTAGTTTACATCATTCTGGCCGACTCAGCCCAACCCCTAAAGAAAGTCTTCTAATTATGTATTTCTTAAAATTAACAAAGCTATACTTAATGTAATTTTTAACAGATTTTAGTTTAAATTAATCTGGTCGCAAATGAAAATTGACAGTGATTTCAATTGAATGCAGCTAATTGGTTTATTTTAAAACAATAGATTATGGATTGAAATGTTTCATGTTTTTCGGAAAGTCTGGTGTGAATTAGTAGGTTGGTTTATTCCCTGAAGCAATCAATTGTGTCAACATTTGATACTTTCAACTATTATTTTAAATTGTTAGTTGTAGCGTGGTTTCTCACTTTATGCCAAGGGAAAAAATTAAAAGTGTTTGAGAACAAAGTGTTTATAAAGATATTTGGGCCTAAGAGGGATAAACAAACAGGATAGGGGAAAAAATTACAAGATGAAGAACTTTATGGATTGTATACATCCCTAAACATATTAATGATAATCAAAGCGAGTGGATTAAGATGGGGTGGTTATGTTGCGCGTATGGGTAATGGCAGGCATGCAAACAAAATTTTTAGTTGGAGAACCTGAAAAAATTATGAATTTGTCTCCGACTTTCTCATTGGTTAACACAGTCATGTGATTAATAATACGGACTGTGTAGACGCGATTTCCGTTTATATATGGACGTGGAGCAATGGACTCTGTAGGTGGGGCTTTAGGAAAATCAACGATTTCAGCTTGCGCATGAGTGTCACACACTATTTGAATTTTAAAGTAGGGCCTATTTATTGACACCATACATACGGAACACTTAATTTGTATTTTAACTGTATTGGTTTTTAATTTGTCAGTTTACTAATCTTTGCAAACTATATATTTCGATTAGAGAGTAATATTCTTACCTTATGGAGAGAGAAGAATCAACACCTAAAATATTTTGTGAAATCAACTAATTCACTGGCATAATCACACCTGAGGGCCAGGGAGTGAAAGCAAGGAAGGTTAAGCAGTTATATAAAATAAATGGTACTTCTTTGTGCATGAACACAGCTATAACAATTTATCTCACTATAATAACAAATAAATGGTACGGAGCTCCGCACGGACTTTCTTGCTCTATTGTTTAAAAATGGCGAAACTTACTCAAAACTCGTAATATATGTGAAACGAAACAATATACACTAGCAAACCCAAGTATAAATTTCACTATACTTATGTAAAACTTTTTTTAGTCCCGATTTAAATTTTATAATTTTATTTTTAAAGAATTAATGTCCTCATTTGTATGTTTGGAACGATAACAAAGATCAATATTGGGTCTACAAGGGTCAACACTTCATATTAAAATTTCGACTTCCAGTTAAAATTTTCGACATTTTATTAGGTATTGCACATCTTCATGTCATCTCATTGCTATTAAATTCCTCATTTGTAAATTTTGACCATTTAAAAATGTAAATATTGACTATTGAGTCTTAAATGGAGATAGATCATTGTTGTACAAACTATTCCCCTAAGAGTTTTAAGGAAAAATAACATAAACTTTTTGAGAGACTTACTTATATTTAACTACTCTAAAACATTGGAGAATTATTGCGTTAAAACTTAAGTAGTATCTCTTTAAAACTTAAGCTCACACAATTGTATAAAAAATATATTTGTCC
This sequence comes from Timema poppense, assembly GCA_902141375.1. NCBI lineage: Eukaryota > Metazoa > Arthropoda > Insecta > Phasmatodea > Timematidae > Timema > Timema poppense. Next base: position 15,983 of record CABFOV010002092.1, on the reverse strand, counting down.
GTATCTCAGAAACTGTTGGTTTTATAAAGATATATTTCAAATAAAATATTTTTATTTTTAATAGTACTACAATTTGGCAATGATAAGTTATTTAGTATCTCAAATAGTTGCGGTAATACGGACATTTCAGCCTCTGTAAAGTACACATAAAGTCATTTTCATGGGAAAATTAAAATATCCAGTTTATTTATAATCTTAATAAACGCCTAGATACGAATTTTAATCAAAATCGTTAGAGCCTATTTTGAGAAAATCACCCTTTATTAGACTACTCTTAATTTTATGTTTAAACAGACACACAGACAAATGGCATTGCAAAGACCACTTTTTAGGGTTCGGGGAGTCATGAGACGTTTACATACATCAACATTTCAGGTTAGATTTGTTTACAGTCGCAATACTTTACCTTTAGTATCCGAAAAGTTAAATTATATAAATATTTGCGTATAGCTTTAAAGTTATTGGTTTTATAAATATATGCTTTGAATAAATTATTTGTATTATTAATAGATCTACATATTTGTAATGATGAGTAATTTTATATCTCAAATAGTTTCGGAAATGTGATAAGAAATGATAATTTACGCATCAGACTTGAGCCCTTAAAATCATTTTGCCGAAATATTGAGAGTAGTAATTTTTTTAGAATATTTATAAATGTTTCGAAACAAAATTTTATCAAAATTGTTAAAGCCGATTTTGAGAGAATCGACTTTTTCTCTTTTTGCCCTTCAGTAAACCACCCTTAATTTTAGGGTTGGATATCCAATTATAAAATTACCTTGGGGAAAACCTATGAAAACTCTAAATACCAAGTTTTAGCCTGATCGGTAAAATAGTTTAGGCTCTAGTTGGAGGTATAGATAGACAGACAAACAGAGAAACATCGATGATTCATCAAAATCTCGAGTTAGATTTTTTTGACGATCACACTATTTTCTCTACCTGTAAGATAACGAGAAAGTAAAAACACCGTGTTGCTAAGCCATGCCGTAATAAAGTTTGCACTATGGTAATTGCAAATTGTGTTTAAGCATATAGTTCAATTGGTTTATATAAGAAGTAAAAACAACCAATAATTTTGACTATTGTGCCTCATATTTTCTTATGAATAATTAATTGTGTTTTCTTAACAGGAAAATCCTTTATTACTTTTCCTTGAAAGTCAACTTGATTAAACAAAAATTTCAACAAAATTGGAAATAAAAGAACTATTGAATTCTTAGTAATGAAGCAACTAAATATCTCCATTTTTAATTAGGTTAGTTACCGTGAACTTCATAAACACACCTATTATTTCAGCCCACTACGTGCAAAGTAATTGAACGTACGTACACCTCCCCACCCAGCACCAGCCTATGTATAGCTACTAATTTATATCAGGACTAGCACTTTTACAAGTATTAAATATCTTCTTAAGTGCCAATTAGAATTGGACGATGGTCATCTAGACTAGTAATCAACCATTCTAAATATAAAAGCAGTGACGAGCCTTCTCAGAAAGAAAAACACTTTCAGATATGACATTTTTGTGCGCATTGAAGGTATACATTGAACAGAGTACAATACAGTATTCGTTTACTCTTCGTTTTAGAAAATGGTAAATCGATCATTAAAAGTATGTAAAAAATTGGCAATTTTTATTTCAAATATCCACGTCAAAGTAGGACTTTAATAAAAAAAAATGAAAGCTTAAGTGGACCAGATTCCCATAAAGTTTAATGTTTATCTCCATGAAATGAATATGTTTTAAGACATTAGAAGTATTATGTTCTTATAATTGTTTTAATCTGCTAGTTTAACTAGGATGAGACTAATCTACAAATAGAGGTTTAGGTATAAAGTATATAAACTTTTATTATTATTATTATTATTATTATTATTGTTAAGATCATGATGATACGAAATAGAATATATTCATAGCGTTGAATATCTACCACTTAGCTTTAATCTTACTCCATTGTAGTTCAAACAAAATCACGAATCAATTAATGGAATGGTTTGGTCCGAACCTTTTTGCATTCTTAATATATTCAAAATTCAAGCAACACCTAACTGATTATAAATAATAATAATAATTATTATTAATTTTATAGGACAGAACACAACGCATTAATTCTAATGACACATTCACTTATAACTTTATGATAAACTATGTTTCGCTGTGATGGTCTTACTTCCAAGAGAAAAAGACAAGCATGCTAGATACTCGACATTTTAATCGATTTTCGGTTATTTCTTCTAATTGTGGTGGTTGTCAGAACTAAGGTATGTTATTTGGATTAAAGCTCAAATATATCAATTCTACATTTTATTAACTAGAATTTAAAAAATAAGGTGGGCAATGTCAGAAATAATACTAGAAGAATATTGTTTACCCACCGTATTAATATTAAACTATCATTAAATTAATAACATGAGTTCCATTTAATACATCTATAATAAGTAATAACGAATACACATTTTATAAAAATATTATATAGGACCAACATATCATGTTCAAAATAAAATTAAAATTAAAATTTTCTTTTTCATTCATCTCTAAAATATATTTACATAAAATCTAGCAAAAATGAAAAATAATAAAATGTTCAATCAAATCACAAATATGGTAGCAAAACAAAGGACAAGGATATTGACATGTTTCTACATCCGATAGTAAAATAAATCTCAGTTAATTAAGAGGACACTTTTTTTTAAACTAGAAACAAATAATAATTATGATTCAAGAATAAACGGTCTTTACAACAAAGTCAAGTTCCAGATTTTTAGCTAGCTGAAAAGCTCACTTTTTACGTTACTTGATACCCACATTGGTAATAAATTTCCCCAATTATCGTATCACAGTGATGAGTGTGATAGAAGTAATGACTTGGGCCATAAATCAAAACATTATTAGAAGATATCCAGTAAGTAAGTCTTAAGTACAGTACATGCACGCATCGGTATTATATTGGTTGGATCTCAACGTAAAATTCGTAGCCCTTAAGACGAGTTGACAAGCCATTTCAATCTTGTAATTTAGAAACCAATGCACACAATCAAATAATAACCTAAGCCTATGTAATAAAAAAAATCATAAGAGAGACAAACAAATATATGTTCTATTCTGTTATGGGATAGCCGACATTTCATTCTAGATGTTACTGGAAGGCTCAAATGAATCAATCATTTCGAAAAGGCCATATTTCCACTATTTCTCAAAATCCACTTTTTTACTTTTTCGAATACTACTATAGAAGGAGCATATTCCATGCGAAAACGCCACTTCTACGAGGCTTCCATTATATTATTTCTGTGAGCAGTTCTCTCGAAAAGGCCATATTTCCAAAGTTATGGCGTTTTCCAACAGATCACACTGCATGCACCATCAGTACACATTATCGCGTGGGAAAGCATTTTTCTCGGTGTCTTGTGTTATGTTTGTGTGCTGACATCGTTACTATCTTCAACATGAGTTCGAAAAGTGATACTAGTGAATATTTAATATAAAAAAGAAAGAAAGAAAGGTAACAAAAACATAACAAAATACAAAAGTGAAGTGATAAATAAAGCCAAATTAAAAGGCGAATCTCACATCAATCATGTTGGGAAGTATATGGCCTCACAAAAAACCGGCCCTGATTGCAGGTATATAATCATGCTTGTGTGAATTTCTTGGATTTAACTATATAGAAGTAGTCCCTTTTCAAAGAATATCCTATTAAAATTAACGATTTTTTATTTGAAATTTAATAAAAACTTGCTTGGGGTATATTTGTTAAAAGTGAGCAGATCTATTCTACTTTGAAACTGTTTGTGATACTTTCAATATTATAGGCCTACTTTATTTACCATCAAGTATTTATTTTAGGCTTTTATTCTTCTCGCATTTATTTTTTGCCTCTGACCATATTTCGTCTAAATTGGATCTAGAATACTATAGTATATTAAATTGCTAACATATCTTTAGAGATTCATTTACCATTACTCGTATACTGTCTAAACAAAAAGCTACACATTAGATAAATCCTCATTCTTTTTAGTCAGGATCTATAATGTGTGTGTTATTTTCAGCTGTAGAAGAAATTGTTTTGGAGGCTTAACGAAAGAAGACAAAATTAGTGTTTTTGTAAAAGTACATGATTGTAATAATAAAAAATGCTCAAGATTCATACTTACAAGGGCTAATAGAATCGAAATCTGTCAAAAGAGATCGTAAATTTGAAAACCATAACCCTAAAGTTAGAAATAAAAACTTGTTTATCGTGTAAACATTGGAGGCGAAAGAAAACAAGCTTGTAAGTTAGCTTTCATCAGTTTACATGCTGTGGGGGAAAACATGTGCGACGCTTGGATCATTTGTTACCATCGAATTCTTCACCAATAGACATGAGAGGAAAATCTGATGATTCACGTCATAATCTTTTTCCTGGAGACGTTTACTGAAGATCAAAGAGCATATTGAGTATTTGGCCTTAAGAGAATTTCATTATTCAAATAATATTAAAAGACAATATTTGCCTGCTGGACTTGATGTCAAACAAATGCATACACTGTTAAAAGCTAAAAATTCAGATGTTAATGTAAATACAAGTTTTATTTACAATGTTCCAAAGAAAACTTTAACTTTGTCTTTGGCCGTCCTCAAATAGATGTATGTTCAAATTGTGAAGAGCTAGGTCAGAAATTAAGAAGTCCTCACCTTAATGAAAATGCAAAACATGCAGCCGCTGCAGAGCTAATGGTTTACAAAAATATGGCAAAAAAATTCTATAAACAAATGAACATGTTAAAAACTGACATGCGTAAAAATGAAAATGTTCTCGCCATAGCTATTTACTATATGCAAAATCTTCATTTACCTCACATACCTGTGCAGAAAGTATTTTACTACCGGCAAATTTGTGTGTTTGAGTTTTATTCATAACTTGAAAACCGGAAAAGCAACGTTTTACTCTTATCATGAAGGGCAGGCACTTAAAGTACCTAATGAAGTGTGCTCATTTCTGAACTATTTTATTCAAGATGAACTACCTGAGGTGGTTAAAGAGCTTCATATATTTTCTGACGTTTGTAGCGGCCAAAATAAAAATTATACTATGGTTCGATTTTTTTTGGCTACTGCATCTAACAGAAGATTTAGCAAAATAGTTAATTATTTTCCTATTAGGGGACATTCCTTTATGCCCTGTGATCGCGATTTTGGTGTTGCAAAAAGAATAATTCGCAAAAAGGATAAAATTAATACACCAGACAAGTATTATGAACTCATTGAAAAAGCATCTACAAAGTCACAGTTCATTGTAAAAAAGTGAAAAAGGAAGACATTCTTGATTTTAAGCAGTGCTGGCCTACTTATTATAAAAATACAACATTGTCAGTAAAATCTCAAGCAAAAATTCCTAAAAATGGAAAAAAATATTCTTCCAAATTTCCCAATATATAGAATTTAGATATGAATCAAGAAAACTTGGAACCGTCATTGCTCGAAGGTGGATTGATGGCTTGTTAGAGGAAGAGTTTTCTCTTGGAAAACTTGCTGAAGTTTCTCCAAGTCTACCGTCAAATCAAGCTTACAGCAACAAAATTCCTATCAAGGTAAATAAGCTGAATGATGTGAAGAAGCTTATTAAGTATATTCCAGAGGAAAAATTATACTTTTACAATGACATTTCGATGTGGCCTTCTACAGAAGTTGAAGAAAAGCCAGAAGAGGAATCTTAAAGATGAAAAATCTATTTAAAAAAATACAATTTGATGCTTTTTAAAACATTTTCTTTCAAACTCTATTTTATTATATGTCTTTATGATTAATAAAAAACAAATAAACTGTAAAAAAAATATTATGCATCAATGTTGATAGTTTTCAAACCTTTACTTTGGAAAAAGCCAGAAATCCAGGAATTAATTTTTTTAAATTACTTTCACACCACTTCCTTGGAAAAAGCCATAAATCAACGATACAAAATATTTTTTAAATAATTCTCTATTATTATTATTATTAATATTATTATTATTATTATTATAACTAACTTAGAATGATCAAAATACATTTCTGTTAGTTCTAAACCAATTAAAAATTTTAGAGTGTATATTACTAATAGCATGTAATTAAAAAAAAGTTTTTTATCTCTTATGTAAAATTTACTTTTGTGGAAATATGGCCTTTTTGAAATGACCGATTCAAATTTGGTAAGCCTTTCACGTTACCGCCTAAAGCCTAGATGTATTAGGTTAAAAGATAGATTAAATCATATTATATTCCAATTTACTACATAGGCCTACCCTTCATCTACCCTGAAAAATAGCAGTCTTACCATGAAGACCTATACTACAGCCCATTACTATAAGCTGCATCATAGTAAAACCATACAAGGTAAGATTCCTTTCAGGACAAATGAAGGGTACAAACACCTAATAAATTTAAGCTATGAACACTGATGGGGATTAAAAATAAGCAACAAAGATAATTTCTCAACTCTATAAGGAACGGTTTTAAATATATTTTCTCCTTTTTTGTATTTACAATTATTTATTTTTAGGTTAATTTGATTTTTTTAAATATCAATATACCAGTAATTAACAATTAAAAATAAATTACTGAGTCTACCAATTAATGTGCTAAATCTATAATTCAGAGGTAAACGCGGTTAAATGTAGATCCTTTCATTTGAAGAAAAATTATTTGGTATATATACAAACTTGAAGTAGGCCTATGTATGCATTAGTATTATATAAAAAAGTTATTTAATCTTAAAATTGTAAGGTTTTGTAGAATATAGCTATAGATTATTATCTTTCTTCATCCGAAGTATTAGCCAGATTTGAGTTGTGACTGAACAGAAGAGATGAGTAGCCAAAATATGCTTTTTAAGTCTTGTTGATAACTCTTACGTTGCAACTATTTAAAAAAAAATTAAGTCTTACCTTATAATCTTTTGTTAAAATAAATGAATTTCACATTCACTTAGTTATTCTCAATAGATACTCTCAACCAAAATCTTTCAACTTCACTAATTACACATAAATAATATATCAATACGAATATTTTTTTTATAAAATCAACCTAAAACTAAACTATTTGATAATTAATCAACTTACAACCTAAATGTTTGCTGTATTAAGTTGAAATAAACATATTTACATACAAAAAATATGGACTTTAATCCTGCCTTAGTTCTTAAATTTAACCTATCTAGTAATTATTGGGTTTGATAGAATTTGTTGATGTCATTGCTTACTTCAGCCAAGATATACGTCACCCAGTACACATCAGTTAGTAGTATGTCATGCGGTCCATGTGTTTCGGGCGGTCCTTTCATTTATCTTTACGATTATTTATTTGTGTTTGCCTGGTAGTGGTTTTTTCGTGTATGGATAAGTAACTTTATTACGTTTATCACTCACGTATCTGTTTTAATATGCTAATATAAAATACAGCAGGGATGTTCTAGTTAATGATTCAATAGTAGTAACTATAATACTAAGTATATGTATGAATGCTAACTATATGCAGTTGTATTGTTCTTATCAATATGTTTATTATTTTATAATAATTTTTATTTTATATAATATATAGGATACAATTCATTGCTGAACAATCAGAGTTTTAGGCTTTTTGTTCATTTATTTACGTACGTTAGACACGTAAGGCTACAAGTCAAAGTTGACCAATAAGACTTTAATGCTTTTTGCAAATTTATTTGCGTACGTTCTTCAATTATAATTACATATGTTTTTAAACATACATACAAAATGCCTAGCTTTGCTGTTGCACTCTGTGTAAATAATACGAAACTGCAGGGGTAATAATATATATTTCTACTCCTTTCTTAAGTATCCAGAAATGTTCTTTACATGGGAGCTCAAATGTAAAAGGAAAGACACAATTAATACAAATTTTGCTCGAATATGTTCCATTGATTTTGCCGATAGTGACTTTAATATTTGTGGTGCTAAATTGAAAGTTAACTAAAATGCCAAGAGCTTAAAACAAATTTAATGTTGCCAGTGTTAATACAATAGTTCCAACACGTAAGTAATTTTGAACATATTTTAATAGTTTTTTTAAGTGTAGTTTATTGAGTTTTTCTCATTTATTGGTGTGGATTTTAAATATTTATTAATATGTTTAATGTTCTCAAACGTGATATAATTTCTAACAATAATTATTTAGAAGGGACTTTATTTGTCTTCAATAAAGCTTTGTGAATGTTGAGCCATGTTCTCCCGTGTCATTTTCCGTGATTCACTGAAGAGTAATACAAAATGAACGTCACAACACCCATTTCATTAGACTGAATTATTATTTCACGCTTTCATTAAAAGTTAAAAGAAGTTATACTTTTATTAATTGTTAATTATTATCATTATTTAAAAATCAAAACAAAATTATATGTATGAATGCTAACTATATGCAGTTGTATTGTTCTTATCAATATGTTTATTATTTTATAATAATTTTTATTTTATATAATATATAGGATACAATTCATTGCTGAACAATCAGAGTTTTAGGCTTTTTGTTCATTTATTTACGTACGTTAGACACGTAAGGCTACAAGTCAAAGTTGACCAATAAGACTTTAATGCTTTTTGCAAATTTATTTGCGTACGTTCTTCAATTATAATTACATATGTTTTTAAACATACATACAAAATGCCTAGCTTTGCTGTTGCACTCTGTGTAAATAATACGAAACTGCAGGGGTAATAATATATATTTCTACTCCTTTCTTAAGTATCCAGAAATGTTCTTTACATGGGAGCTCAAATGTAAAAGGAAAGACACAATTAATACAAATTTTGCTCGAATATGTTCCATTGATTTTGCCGATAGTGACTTTAATATTTGTGGTGCTAAATTGAAAGTTAACTAAAATGCCAAGAGCTTAAAACAAATTTAATGTTGCCAGTGTTAATACAATAGTTCCAACACGTAAGTAATTTTGAACATATTTTAATAGTTTTTTTAAGTGTAGTTTATTGAGTTTTTCTCATTTATTGGTGTGGATTTTAAATATTTATTAATATGTTTAATGTTCTCAAACGTGATATAATTTCTAACAATAATTATTTAGAAGGGACTTTATTTGTCTTCAATAAAGCTTTGTGAATGTTGAGCCATGTTCTCCCGTGTCATTTTCCGTGATTCACTGAAGAGTAATACAAAATGAACGTCACAACACCCATTTCATTAGACTGAATTATTATTTCACGCTTTCATTAAAAGTTAAAAGAAGTTATACTTTTATTAATTGTTAATTATTATCATTATTTAAAAATCAAAACAAAAGAACCGTATGACCCAGTACAAGAATTAATTAATTTGTTTTTATTTAAATATAAAGATTTATTTAGATATTTACTGACAATACATTGTGTTGTTATAAGATTTCTAAAAAAAATTATTTATGTGGCGGGACGAACAAACCGGCCCACTTTTGGGCTGTTACAGAAATTTGAATGTCTGTGGAATATAAGTAGTATAAAACAGCATGTGGTGCCATTTTAGTAAATTAAACATTAGTTGATTATTCTCAAAATGATAATTATGATAAATTACACATGTGAAAAAATTCCTTTAATATTTATTTTCATTTTTGAAACTATTCATTGAAAAAGTCACGTGAGAGCATGGCTTTAAGCGCTGGCTAGTGTACTGAGTGACGTCACACGATCAGCCAATCATATGTCTTTCCCCAACTGGTGCTACCTTCTATTATTTTTACATTGGTAACAACGGCACTACCAGTCTACTTGATTAACTAAGCCTTCTATACAATCTACAATAGAAAATATCTCCTTCCAATGTTTGATGAGTTATGAAGTTGTGGACTTTGAAGGAATAGGGATCTATAGTTGGGAAACATAAAATATTTGTTTCTATAAGTCAGTGGTAAAGAACTTTCATAGTCGATAGTACTGTGGTACCGATTAATTCTAGAATTTCCCATCTCAATATTTCGACTCCATAAAATCCTCAAATTTCAAACTTTTCTTTGAGTTTAAAAATGACACCTAGAGATTGTAATCAAACCCGGGACCTTTGACTTAGTACATCAATGCTCTAACGACTGAGCTGTCAAGGATTCGTATCATTCTCAGGGTGATTCTTCACTTATATTTTAAGCCAGAATCTTTGGTGGATGGGCGGAAAATCATCAGCTAAAACCAAGCGATCGACTGATAGCGAGCTACCAGATAACGAAGACACCTTCGACTCGGGAGGGCTTTATCATGTCAATAGTACAATTGTATAAATGCATATTACCAGATTGATTAAATAGTCAAGTTATTATAGTTGTTAATTACGGTTATAGCCTTATCTAAATATCAGCTTATTTAAATTTAATAATAATATTGCACGCCTGGGCTACATCATTTGGAGCCCAGTAGAAAAAAGATTAGCCAGTTGTAATATGTCGTTGCCTAGGGGACGCCCGAATGTAATAATCGTACATCCTTTCTGTGGAGGCTCTTTTCATGTCTCGATGAGATGAGATGATGATGATAGTGAGTATGAGGATGTAGGGTAGAGGCGGTGGAAACAATTACAACCTAACTTAAGCCTAATAAACCAAACCCTGGTGACCATTGGAATAGTTTCCCTTTTGGGAAAGATACCTAAGGTTTGATACCAGCCGGGAATTAAGCCCAGAATACCTAGACTCGTAGTCAGGTGCACTGACCTCTATACCACGGGGCTGGTTAATTGAAAAATGACAATTGGACACGGGAATCAAACCCTGACCTTTGGCTTATTATGCCAATGCTCTTACCACTGAGCTATCCAGGAGTCATCCTGTGCTCAAAGTCATGGCTTGTCTATTTATTTAACAACCTTTTCCCGTTTGGGCCCAAGCACTATTTTCTGTTACTACGTCTTTATAACAAATTACTGTTTGTTATTGCATTTCACATATCAATCGTAAATTACTAGGTAAAGCTATATATTGGTAATTTAAAATATTTATTGGGAATATTTTTTTATCTCCTTTTAAAATATTAACCAAGTACTACAATGTTATGTCTTGAGTACACTTTTCACTATATAAGAATTGTTTATGAACTTCTGTTTATGGCTCATGGTAATATTTAAAATGTGTTAAATAGTTTATTTAAATTATAGATTCGATAACTATGATTTAAATAATGTATACATTCTCTCAAACTCATTATATGGTAGCATAGTATAGACATCAATTTACTACATGAAAATCGTATCGTTCCTTTACCATGAGAGCTAACCTTTACTGATTACATCTAATAAGCTACGCTATAATGGAAACAAGCAAGTTAACCCTGATAACTTTCAGTGGTAGAGGGATGGTCGGTTCGTTTACATGTTAAATTAGTACAGGGAGGCCATAAAGTCTGGAAACATAGGCAAAGGAGAAAAAGAGCACACTGAGCAAACACAAGTATATTCTGTTAAAATGATAGACAGGAATAATCTAAAGTAAGACATCATGGCATGGAGAGCAGTGAGAAAACTAATGGGGATGCAGAGCTGATGGACCGAATTCACCATAATTATTCTCACTGGGTTGAGCTTTGTTGTGTTGTCAATAAGAGATAGCATATTGAACATGTAACGTAATGTCATTTAGGGTCCTAAAATTACATTATGTTTTTATGCAATAAAACAATACTAATATTTATTCTTCTTTGGTTACTGCAATTCGATCACGTTCGTGGTCATGAATGCATATATTTGTCATTTTGATGTTTTATAGAGGAGAATGTACGAATATTTAAAATTTAAAGAATGTTGAACTTTGCTTGGAACACCAAGTCAATGTACTGTACGTACGGTGCAATATTCCTGCTCAGGGAGGTCCATCAGTAAAACCAATATCCTTTAAGTGTTAAAATGTAGTGAAATTCATTCTAGAAGCAGGGATTGAACCAGTAACAAAATTAATATATTAATCTATGTTACAACCTTTCATCTGTATAGTGTTTAAATCCTGTAAGATTATACGTGTACCACACTTAATTATTACTTACATACAGTAAATACATACATACAGTAAAAACAGTACTTACAGTACATACAGTACATACAGTACATACATACATACATACATACATATATTCCAAAAGACGCCGTTTACTTACGGGGTAGTCAAGAAACTGTTTATATAGCTCAAAATCCACAACTCCCTACTTAATCCATCCTCACTAACTTTCCCCACACTTCTTTTCCTCGCATACTCACTTCCTTTTAACAACATCTATACACCGAGTCATACATGCTCTTTTATTCTTAAAAAAAATAATGTTTCTCTTTTTCACTAATTCGTCTACCACATTTAGCCACGTCTTACATGACCTACTCCTTCCTTTTGATCCACACACTCTACCTTCATATATTTGTTTTGTCACTCGATCCACACTCATCCTCTCAACATGCTCAAACCAAGTTAAGACGCTTCCTTCACATTGACCTATTGGATTCCCTTTTAAACTTCACTCCTTCAGCAGTAATTTTTACTGACTCCATCCATAATAGATAAAAATTAAATTATACCTTGATGCACAATGAATAATTATTTCAGTTCTCTTTCAACAACCATTTGTCAGAAGAACAGTTACAGTTGTTGTCCAACTTTATGTAACATAACCACCATCATATAACAACGATTAGTCACCAATCATTGGTGACCCCGGTCGATTTTAGGCTCCTTTCACATGGCCGACCGTAATCGGAAATGAATAAATATATTGGGAGATATGACTCCTTTCAAACGCTCCGATTTTGCGATCGGCCGGGAAATAGTCGTCCAGCGAACGAATATCTGTCGTATTGAACCTCGACTGCTGTCCGATGTCGGCTGGGCACCACAGGGCAGTTGTTCATGGTTTTAAACTGGTATATTTACACAGACCTGTATTTAGTCGTCCGACACCCTCCCGAGAGAACACACGTGCTGTGCGGTTGGTGGTCGAGTTGCCCATGAAAATGGGTGATATTGATGTAAATACTGAATTAATGATTTCTCTGGTTGAATCATGGCCTGTTTTATGGGGAAAATTTTTAGAAAGTTATAAGGACAGGAACAAGACAAAAAATGCGTGGAGAGAAGTTTGTGTTTGTTCTGTAAATGTGGTTTCAAGCGTCCATGCAACTCGTCGAAATACGAAACAGACATCCTAATTAATTAAAAAACTTATTTTTGTCTGCTCTTAATTCCCCAAAAAGTATGTTAAAGGTGCCAAGTACTTCTCTTTTTTGAAGTCTTGGGTGAACCCAATGAAAGCTTATTCTACGTTTATTTCTACGACGACGATTTAAACATCATCGCTATAATCCTGTTGTGCTCCATTGCGAGTGATAAACACAATACAATCCATATCGCCCGTTCGGCAAGAATCGAAGTAAAATAGGATAATCTTTGCTTAATTGTTGGACGGTTTGAGATCTGCCAATATCGGCCGACCGAAAATAGGAACGTGTGAAAGGAGCCTAACATTGACAGTGAAAAATATAATTTTAGTATCACGTTTTTTTAACAAGGAAATTCTACGTGTATCCAATGTGTCATAAATGAAATTTCAACATCGACGCACAGCTAAAAACAAAAAAATTCTCCTAAATTAAAACTTATTAATCGGACAAAATCAAATTATAGCTACACCACACCCGTTTAGTGCATTTGATAAAAGCTAAACATGATTAAGATGTACGGTAGACAAAAGGAATTATAAAATAATTTAACGAATCATACCTGGATAATATATTCTAGATAGGCTTAAAATATATTATTCTGTTAAGTACCGGTATATATCTAAATGCTAGACATAGACCAACAAAAGTAGCAAAACATATTATTATAAACATAGGTAATTTTTTTATCTTAAAATAAACAGTATTACTGTATCATTTCAATCCAAAATATTATAATAAATAGATAAATTTTATTTCTCACATTGTTGATATTCAAGATTTAAGCATTCATATGATTTTTATAATACTCTTAAAAGCTTAAATATGCCATAAAGCCTTAAATTATAAAGGGCAAACCACTGTACGTTCACTTGATAAGTTTAATTTGATTTAGTAGCTAAATTTGCAATCTATCAAACGTTGTAATAATATTCAATGTCACCGTGTCACTTCGGCTGTGTTTTGATTAATAAATATATAACTAACAGTGATTGACTTATCAGCCAACAGGAGTGTGAGGAAATATTCTTGACAGTTAAAACACCAGGATACACAGTAACAAAAAGATTTATTCTGCACATGTTTAAAAATTGTAATCTAGTAATTAGCCATATTTTTTCCGTGTTTCGGGACGAATGCTCAGCTTTGCTTCAATGACAACAGTTGTAAATCAATTTCTTTTTATTTAGCATCGCTTCTTACCACCAGTTCGGGTTATACGCTTAAGTACTAATTACGTTAATTGGTTATAAATTGGGAAAGTTGAATATAGAGGAATTGAATCCGCATTTGCGTGAAGGGAGAGTAGAACAGGATTTAGTAAAAAACCACTCCAGTTCACCCGATCAAGATTCGAACCTTGATCTACCCGTTATCGACAGCCTGGCTCAACATGAAACTAGTGCGTTAGCCAACTACGCCACCGAGGCGGGTGAAGATGTAATTTAAAATAAAAAAGAAATTACATTTTAGTTTCTATGGTCGAGATTGTCTAATATTTATGACCGTAATAAAATCAAAACCAAATAAATAATTAAATACTAATCTCATTGATAGTGCAGACACTAATTGAATTAGCCTAATTAATTCAAAGTGTATAATTTATTATCGTCGTTCTTCGAGAGGCCCCTTTTAGAAAGTATTTTTTCACATTTTGATAGAACTAAAAGGCTAGGTTTATTTAAAGAAATGAATAGCAATACATGAGTTTGTCTTCATCTTTACGTTTAACTGCGAATCTTGTATTTTTATTATGAATTTTGCAATGGGAGTCAGATTGTAACGAGCTACAAGTTGACGTTATATCAAATGGGTCAACACTCACCGACACCCGTGACGAGCTACATCACAAACTCCAACACCAAAGCACGAGCTCTGACCTCCACTCTCCAACTGGCACAACTGACTGAGCGGAGCCTTCAACCGATTGTCTGCTCGGGACTCGATCCGTGGCTGACCGGAAATGATTGAGGTTCCACGCGGCCAGACGAAGCTATCACTTCCGCCGCTAGGGCAACCTGGAATATTCTAGGTGCTGCCAGACGTATTCTTTGCTGTTATGTTTGTTCTATCGTCTTACCCCCTACTTCCCTTGCCCCGTCTCTCTGTGGATACCATAATGTATATATAGTGATCGCGATTTTTGAATAGTCACTTATTATACCACCGACTGAGCTTGGTGAGGACGGTGACTAGGGGCCGTGATTTATTTAATATTCAAAATAGCATTTTCGGCATAATGGGGGACATCTTGTCTAAATTATTGTTTGGGACTTATAAATATTTAAACTTAGAATTATGAAATGTTGCGCGCAGGTCAATGCGAATGCGCTTGCATTCTTTCTCTTTGTACGAAGTTTAATTCATTATAATTGTACTATTTCGTTTTGTTATACATACATAATGTATATTTAATTTCGTGTATATATTTTCGGTCACGCTTTGGCGTACCCGGCGTCTCAGGCTTACCGCCCGTCCTTTCTAGTTTGCGTGTTTAGTGTATATGGGATTATTTAGTTATCTATTTAACTGAGAGCTCAGGGCACTTAGGTGTTAGAGTTGAGACTTGGCCTAACGTCTTATTCTATCTATTGTTTTGGTTCAACGTTATGTTGATTTCTGTAGATCTAAAGGCGCGTAAATGTTTATCTTTTTATTGCCTAAATTTAGATGTTTATTTAGAGTTGCAATGTAGTATCGTTGCTTGCACTTAATGCTATAACCGAGGGAACCATAGAAGGAACCATGGATTTCCATGATGGCGAATTAATATTACTGTTGAACTGACAACCAGAATATAACTATATGTTTCCCTTTTTTATTTTCAGAT
>CABFOV010002091.1:21654-86828 GCA_902141375.1 Timema poppense | reverse complement strand
TTCACACGAATAAAGAGCCACTATTACTGTATAAAATAACAATGTTCATAAACTTATGATTTTGAATGATCCCCCATCCCTTTCGAAATTAAATTTTCCCTACGGCCATGTTGCCTACAAACCTAAAGTTTTTTTTTTCCTAGTTACAAGAAGTTCATATAAAACAACAGATGTGTCATCCATGGATATGTGATTAGTTAGCAATTTGAAGACTACCTTATTTGATTGTTGTTTAGCAATAGTTGGTGTCCAATGGGATTAGCCATTGATTTAAATATTTGCTGAATCAAGCTTTCTTTTAAATCAAACCTTTATTTTGTTTACAAATCTTTAACCTGATTCTCAAATATGGATCTTAAAAACATGTTAGGTGCAAAAGGTTAGCTTTCTTACAATTCTATTATTCCACCCTCCCTCTTTCCATTAAGATGCTATAGAAAATATAGATATAGTAATAAAATAATTGATAATGTATATATATTGTAGTCAAATGTTGTGTGCTCAAAGTTGTATGATGAAATTAGCTTGTGTTCAAAAATGTACCTTATTCAGTAACACCAATTATAAAATTATTTGATGTAAGTATATCAAATCTTGTTTTTATGCCACAAAGAGTAAAATTGCATATAAGTTAAATAAGAATTTGCACCATTATTCACAGCAAACCAAAACGAAAATGTAAAAAAAACAAAAGAAATCTGATGCTTAGTTTTCAAAGAAGTAACACAGTAAACTAGAGTAAGGATACACAGTTACACACTATTTTTTTCAGGCAAAGCTATAAAAGGCAACACATGCACAAATAAAATATTTCTTTTCCACCTTAAAATAAAGGGCTGACTTTAGGTGTTCAAAATAGCTACTGTGCCTTTCATTAAAGGTGGCAATGCATTGCATTATTCTAACCTGTAAATGCTAACACATTCTGGTATCAACGATTGAGAAGTATCGCCTATTTTGCCAACTAGACATTTGACGACGTTTGTTGTGCTACATTTTCATACTCCTTTATTATAGTTTTGTTATGTATGTAAGAAGGTACAGGAAATTGGGCTATAAACCACATAAAAATGAACAAACATCATATGGCTTTTATAATAGAAAATAATAAAAAAGTTCACAACTAGCATTGCTGACAAAGGTAATGGCTGCCTCTTGAAGAAAATCAATCATTACCACCCAACCTCTTGGCCTAGGTTTTATCCCATCAGAAATCATTAGGAGGCAGTGTGAAATGCAACTTTCTGAAAGAAGAAACCTAAAATTCAAAAAGAAAAAGGAGATTTGTAATGAATAATAGGATATTTAGATATATATTCATATACAATGTGCATTTACTATCTTTATGTTTCTTTAGGTTATTAATTCCTTTTACATACTCCTATCTAAGGGCCAGTTTCATAGTCAAACTTAGTAAGCCTCAAGTGCGGCGCTACACTAAATACAAGACGACACCTACCTAAACCAGAATGGAATGGGCCAGTTTCCTATGCGAGAACGGCCCATTCNAGGTTATTAATTCCTTTTACATACTCCTATCTAAGGGCCAGTTTCATAGTCAAACTTAGTAAGCCTCAAGTGCGGCGCTACACTAAATACAAGACGACACCTACCTAAACCAGAATGGAATGGGCCAGTTTCCTATGCGAGAACGGCCCATTCCATTCGAGTTAAGGTAGGTGTTGTCATGTATTTAGTGTAGCGCCGCACTTGAGGCGTATTAAATTTGACTATGAAACTGGCCCCAAATATCCTATCTTTCTTTACCAATACTCTTTTTTTTATCTCATTTGTGTTTTTCAATTTCATCTTTTAGGAAGTTGTGTTGCATGTTTCACACTTCCTCCTGATGCACTCTAATAGAATTAAACCTAGGTCAACGGAATGAGAGGTGATAAGTTTCTTCAAAACACAACAAACCTCTTTGTTAAGCGGCAGCATTGAAAAATGTGATCTGTGTTCTTCCTTTCATTGTAAAAGCCATATGGTGTTTGTTCTCTTTTATATGTTTCCATACCTTTTTTTTTGTACTTCTGCCATGTAAAATAAAACATACGTCATGAAGCAAAAATAGGTTTTGCTTGGGGAGATTTCTTAAAGTGTAACTTCCGGATATCCAGACATGTTCTGATAAAATAAGCCACCTCTCATTCTAATTACTTTTGAAAAAAAAAAAGTAATCATTTTAAAATATAAATAATAAAAAATTTAAAGCAAATGGGTTTTTGATTAGTTAATTTATTGATAGTAGGTACTAACATAGACAAGAAATAAAAAATGTATCTAAAATTATTCAGAATTAAAATTAGTTAATGGACAATTGAGTATTTTTATTTTTCAAATATAAGGTTGACAAATTTATACAAACTGAGTTAACACATATAATAATAAAATACATATTTGTTTCCGTCGTACTCCAAAACTTCGTGGTGATTGACCAGCGCTTGAATATAAACCCTTGGGTTGATATGGATTTATTTTCCCTCTTGACACCTTGCAGATGTGGATGAATGCCAGCAGGAGGGTGGTTTAGATGGCCACCATTGTCACAGCAACACACGTTGTGTCAACACCCAAGGCTCATATGTTTGTGAGTGTCTGCCTGGATACCGTCGCCTCGACAAGTTCAACTGTGTTGAGCTGGATGAGTGTAGCACTGGCAACCACAACTGCCACAAGGACGCGGACTGCGTCAATACACAGGGCAGCTATCATTGCCGGTGCCAACCGGGATACTCGGGGGACGGATATGATTGCCAGCGTGAGTTGTGATTTTACAATTATTATATATATTGGAATATATTATAGTCTTTCTCAAATCATCTCTTCAGTGCAACTCGATATTCAATAAAATTATAATTTTAAAGATTTTAATGTTTAGTAAAAATAAATTTTTTAACATAAAAAGAGACCACAGTAAAAAATGTAATGTTAATAAAATGATTTTTCCTAATGTTGAAATCTTTGAAATAATGATTCTCTTAAGGGTTAAAAATTGAGTTAGGACAGTATTTCATCAAAGGTGTGATTTAAATAAACCCCACATACATGCATTAAATACTTGTTAATTTGTTACAATATGATTTAAACATATTTCAGCCTTTAAATGACATAGACTATTAAGTCAAGTGTAAAAAGGATTGTTGTGTATTGACTATTGAACATTATAATTGTTTTATCATCTTTGCAAAATTCATTGTTTAGGTGAAGAACATAATAACTACTCATTAGTCATTAAATAAAAATAGATCAAAGCTGTAATTTGAATGCCAAAAGATATAGCTCAACAAGTGCATTAAATAAATAAAAATTATAGGTATCAAAGTGTTTTTTTTTTTCATTATCTATTAAAACTTGTAAATTTAAAAAGTAATTGAAAATACTCAAAATAGTTGACCGAATATAAAAATGGTTAAATGTTTCAGCGGTTTGTAACCAGACCTGCTTGAATGGAGGGGAGTGTGTGTCTCCCGGTATATGTTCATGCAGAAGAGGTTACGTGGGTCCTAGCTGCGAGCTAGATCTCGACGAGTGCTCATCAAACCTCCATCGCTGCCACGAAGACTCTGTGTGCGTCAACATGCCAGGGTGGTACTACTGCAAGTGCAAAGCGGGCTACCGCAGTATAGTCTATGACAACAGTCTCGGAATTATGTGCCACGGTAAGGAATACAACACTATATTGTGATAGAGATTTTTTTTTTCCATTGAAAACGTTGAAATTTTATATTCTTATAATTTGCCATCTTTATGGGACATCATTAATCATTTAACAATTTTTACACCCTCTCTCACATACAATGTTATTCATTATCAGTTTTCTTCCTACACAATTATTTACACTTTTATTTGTAAATAATAAATGTATCTATCAATTATTTTTGGGGATAAGGGAAGGGTTTTTTGTGTATCAAGAACTACTTACCTGATATGATATCACTAATCACTAGAAAATTTCAAACAAATATTAAATTAATTCATAAAGACAACTGTTAATATTTTATTAGACAAGTAATTGAAATCTATAGTTTCAGATTCATAATTCTTCCTGTAGAACTATGCAAGCAAAATAATAATAATGAGTTCTATTTGATTTAAATAAATTACCCAATTAAATATTTGACTTAGTTTAGCATATTTTCTAATAAATTCGCAATTAAAGTAGTTAAATGCATTTAGCTCGGGTGGTACGGAAAGGTGTTTCATACCTGAATTGCCTTCATAATAAGCTTTTCAAGTACCTGGTCCTCCTCATCCCTTGACTTAGCAACTCTGAGAGACTAGCATTTCCTCAAAGTTACCATTGAAGTAGAATAAGAGGGGTGGGAATTTTAGAGTAAAAATAACGAGAAGAAAAAATCTTTTCTACAAAGAGTAGTTAGTCTCACTATGGGATAAAAAAAGAAAATAATATTTTCTCCACGCAAGCAACACTTTTGTCAGTTTTAGCGCAACAGGAGTTGTTTTAAACTTATCACACTCATATAAAAATTTGCTATTTATTTTTCTCAAGCTTCCAGTAGGTTTGGGGAGACAGTCTCCTAGTCTAGTCTGACACTACACCCCTGACAATCACTTTTATGACACTAACTTTTTTCAAAGAATACTAGCTTCAGATTTTGGAAGCAAACTAAACTGTTTTATTTTAATATTAGAAGTGTTAGAGTCTGTAAATAAGGGTATGTTATGTGTACTCTGTGTGCTCCACAAGTTAATTAGGTGGTTAAACTTGATTATAGTTTTTATTAACAATACGTTGCTAACTTTGTGTAGAGCAGTCATTTTCATGTTTTTACAAAGTTTTTGTAGAGTTAGGGGATACAACACAGATAAAAGAATATTTGTCAATATTGAAAGATCTTAGTTCAACATTTGTTTACCCATTCCCTCGATACATTTTTTTACATAGATATTGATGAATGTAAGGAAGGAACACATACTTGTCATTCGTCTGCCCGGTGTTTCAACACAGAGGGAGGATTCAGTTGCTCGTGCACTACAGATGAAATGCCTGAATGCAAACTGAGTAAGTAATATCTGACCAGTGTGTAGCTTTTATTATTGTCTGCTGTTAGTGAGTGCTTTATTAATGAATTATTATTATTATTATTAGCACCGCGTCTTACTACCCGTTTGGGTTATAAAGAACATAGTAATGATTCGCAGGTGACAATATGCATATACACAACAAATCACACACTAAGATATTTGTTTGTTTGCACAGTCAAGTTTATTCTCTAGCCCTTTTGGATTTCTTCCCAATCTCAACTTTATTGGCCACATGTGATCACTGATATTAAAAAAACCTCATAATTTGTAAACTTATACCACTGGCCACATGGTCAGGGGCGCACCCAATATTTTGAGCTGGAGGAGGGGGGATTACATAATAATTACATAATTGCACCATTATATATTTTAATTACTATAATACTCAGAAATTTGATTCGAAGTATGGAATAAGAAAAATAAAGAATCAGTGACGCCTCCAAAAAAGGTGGGGGTGCGGGCGTTCCACCCCCCGAGAAAAATTTTAATTTCTAAAAATGCAAATGGTAATATTTAAGCTAATTTGTAACAAAATCGGATCATCTAACACTGTGCATAACTAGTTAACAGGTCTGCGTCTACACATTCTTCTTCACACCCAGGATTTGTTGTTGATGGGGTTGGAGGCAGGCCCGGATTAAGGCATGTGCCAAGTGTGCCACGCAGAGGGGCCCCCATCCGCCTGGAAAATAAATCACTTTGACTTGTCTTATTTATTTTGTGAAATTATATTTCAATATTTCAATAGGCTATTTTTATGTTTTTTCTTAAAATTTATCCCAAACTAATCTAGAAACTCCCTGATCGAAGGTCGTTAGTAGGCCTAGCCTGGTATTATGTGTAGGCCGAAAGTCTGTGCTTGAAAATTAACGCAACCTTTGCTTTTGGCAAACTGGAGATATTACATATCTGCACCCGCCTCGGTGGCGTAGTTGGCTAACGCGCTAGTCATGTTGAGTTTGACTGCTGAGGACGGGGAGATCGAGGTTCGAATCTTGGTCTGGTGAACTGGGGGTGGTTTTTCCTAAATGGTTTTCCACTCTCCCTCCACGCAAATGCGAGTTCACTTCCTCTAATTCAACCTTCATAATTCATAATTCATTAGCGTAATTAGTACTTAAAGCGTATAACTCGAACGGGTAGTAAGACGGGGTGGGGTGCTAGATAATAATAATAATAATAATAATACATATCTGCAGACAGTACTGTTGTCTTTTGACAAAAAAAAGTAAACACTTATTTTCTATTGACAATAATTTCTGGTGTGAGAAAAACACCAAAAACTTTTTTAATAATAAAATACTTTTTATTATACAAATTGTATACTATTATATCTGCAGACGGCAGACTACATAAAATGCAATTACACTGAAATAGTTTATAACTATATGATGTCCAGTACTATTATATTATTAGCTATTAATATGCAGTATTATAATCCACTCAATATATAAGAGAATGTATAGTTTAATAGTTTCTATAATATTAATATGTTAATAACAAAACTCATAGTACTCACCATGAATACTAAAAGTTTGTCTCTAAGTAAAATTATCCATCTATAATGTGTAATGTAAGAGTCATAATCATTCATTAGGGAACTAACTTCTAAGGGCCCCAAGTTCTACTTGGCACAGAGCCCCCAAAAGTGTTAATCCAGGCCTGGGTGGGGGCATATGATAATATCAACTGCCCCTTCCCCTCTTCCTGATACAATAGTGATTATATAATTGCTCTAAAATCATAATTTCAATTACTGTAACAACTTCAAAACTTTATGTACAAAGAGTAAAGGCTTTAACCATTTCTAAAAATTATTACTGTATCAGCGTATAACCCGAACGGGTAGTAAGACACGGTGCTAATTATTTATTTATTTATTACTGTATCACAGGTCCAGTTTTCATTTAAGTAAAAATTTACAGTAAAGTTAAAAATCAACAGAAAGAGTATTCCTTTGAAAAGCCCTAATTACTGCACAAAATTATTGGTTTTATATTAAATATAATTAAACAAAATATAATTGGTTAGTTGACAGAACGTAGTGCTTATTATATTTTTGTAATATTCTTAATTTTCTGGAGAAGGGCCTTCATCTGGGGAAGCTTCACCCCCGTGGGTGCACACCCGCACATGGATTAAGGATTCTAACTCGCAATAGACTGAATTTCTAATGACAAAGAGATCAAAGTTTGAATCTCAGCTAAGTACATTAGGGGTGGTTTTCTACATGTTATATATCATTATGGTTTTCCCAGCCCCTCTCCATACCAATGCAAGTGCACTCACTCTAAATAACCTCTCTACTCCAAACCCCTTAGATTAAAATGTTAATAGTCATGGGGCTAAATGTGATCATAATTATATAAATTAAAACCATATAATGAAGAGAGTAGATCATCCCCTGTGGATATCAAGATGCATATAATAATTTTAGATATTTATCACAAATGTAAAACCACTTGTAGTGCACCCGGCTGTGATTCAAAACCTTGACCTCCTTGTCACCAGCATTTCAGTCTATTGCAGGCTTGAAACCTTTGACTGTGCAACCAACTATATCGTCTTGAAATGGTTTGTTTTTAATGTTTGTGGGTGTGTGTGCGATGTGTTTGTGTGAGCATGTGTGTATACATTATATATACATATAACCAACCATCCAAACCCGATTTCAGGACAAACTAGATTGGAGTAGGCCAAATTGATACATCCTGCCGCTAGTAGGATAAACCGATATAACCTGATATTTTTAGGCAGTACCTGTTTTCATTCTTCTTAACTCATACAATGAATTGATCTTGGACAGGTTTCTTCATTCACAGTTCACGCGCAAATGTTGTCAGCTAACATAACCCTAGTGTGGCCTGGTAAAATTGTAGGCTATACTAATATATCCTATGAGCTAGGGAAAAATTTTGATATTAACTCATTTAAACAAGATTAGGTTAGGTTATCTAACATTTGTGTGCGATCTGTGCATGATGAAACATGTCCAAGGTCAACTCATTGTATGGGTTAAGAAGGATGAAAACTAGTAATGCCTTAAAATATCAGGCTATACCGGTTTAGCCTACAAGCGACAGGATGTACCAATTCGGCATAGTCTGATCTAGTTTGTCCCAAAATCGAGCTTGCACTGTAACATATTCAAAAGAAAAAGTCAATCATTAGTAATCATGCCTATAAAAAGTAAGATTTTAAATACCTGTATTAAAAAGAACAGGTTTGTAAGTTCACACCTCGTTTTAGATTTAAAACTCGTGAGCAGTTTCTTTTGACTATCTTGATTTGCAACCACCCTGCTATTTACTAACTTTATTAACAAATAAATACAATGGGAGGCACAAACAAATTACATTTTTTTAAATTCATTTTTCTTAAGTGGTTTGATTATCTTGGAATATTTTTGAAAAAGCTGTTTAGTTTTAGGTATATAAAGGTATTTATATTTCAACAATTGAAATTAAAGGTTACAAAATTATTAAGAAAATTTTTTTCTTGGCTGAGTTTTGATCCCTTGTTCTTTGATAATGATTGCTTTCACTGCACAATTATTTTCAATTGTTCAAATATCACTACTTAAAACTAAACAGCTTCCAGCATCATCCAACTTTGACTTGATATATAGACTGGTCAAAATTGTGTTATTAATTTAGATGTAATTATTTTTCTTAATTTTCATGTCTTAATTGTAAAGTTCCTAATTCTAATATATATTTGTCTTTTAGCTTGTCAATGTGTTTTTCATATATAAATTGATGATAATATTTCTTAATATTTTATTTATGACAGTTTTATGTATTAACATTATACAAGTTTTCTTTTCGATTATATCCAATTATAACTGAATTATATTTTCCTAAATATTTTTTATGTTTTTGTTCAAACTAAGGATGGGACTATCATATCCTCAAATACCTCGATTCCTTAAGGGTATTCGAGAAAATATTTGAATCGAGATTTAAACATAATGGTCGGTGGCTTAGACCAACACTATTATAAGATAAACTTAAAAATTAGACCCCAAACTATTTATTTGTAACTTAATTGATTGTATGAATGTTATAAATTATAATGAATAGGTAATAACAAAAAATGTTAACATTTAGTTATCATATTTATTTTCTCTACTATAATTTAAGAATTCATTATTAGCACCACGTCTTACTACCTGTTCGGGCTATACATACTTACGCTAATGTACAATGGTAGGGTGATTGTGAGATGAAATGGAGAACCTACAGTTTAACATAGAATCCGAACCACGATGGAGGCCTGGCATTCCACACATTCACAAGTTGTGATTAATACACGTCTTGTCAGAGATGAAGGAAGGGTTTGGCAATCAGATAAATCTGTGCTGGGGCCGAGGATTGAATCCTGGACCTCGAGCACAGAACCCCGGACCCCGAGTACAGAAGTTTGACACCTTACCCCTAGACCGCCAGGTCACCTAATTTAAGAATTAATGTATTCAAATTAACTTATTACGCTTACCGTGTTTTTTAAGATTCAGATTCATAAAATAATGTATATGAGACATATGTGGTTTATTAAGCTACTTTTAATAACACTTAACATGTTTATTTAAATTTAAATTTATTTACTGTGCACACTATATACACATTCGTAATTCAGAACATGTATTACAAACCTATTTAAAATATAATAGTATACCTTATCATGTTGCCAGAAATTTTGTATCGGTCAATGAATAACCACATAAAAAGTATTCATGAATACTATATTATTATTATAGGCACAATCTTGAATTGAACCAAGGATTGCAGCCAATCAGAATTGCTATTTGGTACTGTATACACCTTTTAGCTAGAGATGGGTCAGATTCACTATTTTACTTTTGAATCTTGAATTATAATCCAAATCCTGGAAAATATTACTAACCTCAGAGGAAATATTAAAGAATAATATAAAATAGAAATAGTACAGTAACTAAATGTTAACATTATTTCTTATACAAGAAATTCATTATAAAATTAAAACTTTCAGATATATGCTAAATTAGTGGTCTGAGGCCTGGTTGTTAAGTTTGTTGTAAAATAATGTTGGTTCAGAACCACCAATAGACGAGATGGTATTAGAGCTTTTAAACAGATCTTAATTGAAAAATAAATCTTTTTTTTAAAGATATGAGTCTCGAACTCTATATATTCTTGAATCCTAGAGTCTTGAATATCCTTAAGGATTTGAGGTTTTCAAGCACTTAAGAATTTGAGGGTCCTATCCCTACTTTTAACCCATGGAAGTGAGCATGTGAAATGTAAATTAATATCCTTCTTCTGATGTTTATTAATAATTATAAGGGATGGACCTAAAATCCTTAATGATTTGAGATCAGAGAAAATATCAGATTAAAGAATCAAAATAAATATAATTTTTTTCTTTTAAATTTTGGATTGAAATGTTTTTGACCTCTTATACTGCTTATTGATGGTTCAGCTCAACAAAGTTAAAGGAAAATCTTAAACTGACTCAATATAATTAATTTACACCTTACATGAATGTATTTTAAATTTAAAAAAATAAAGTGTTGACATTTAGTTAATATTTTCAACTTTTATTGAACCCGCTTCAGTGGCCAAATGGTCTAAACGGTGTCACTCTTGTGTTAGACTGGCTTGCTGATACAGGAGGTTGGGGTTAAAATCATGGTCGGGTCTACTGAGGGTGGTTTTCCCTAAATGGTTTCCCACTCTCCTTCCACACAAATGCAGGTAGATTACCTTTAAAATCCTTCCTTCCACATCCCTACCCCATTAGAGTAGATATTATATATGCATATAACCTGTAGATTACCTTTAAAATCCTTCCTTCCTCATCCCTACCCCATTAGAGTAGATATTATATATGCATATAACCTGAACAGGTAGTAAGATGTGATGATAAAAAAACTTATATGGGAACTTGAGAGTTAATATGATAAAGAACATCTCTTATGTTTAGCGTATTGTTTATTCAAATTTGAATATAAGATTAGGATTCAAAGTCAAAATTTAGATTTGAATTCAGGATGTGAATTAAAATCAAGATTTAGATTTAAATTCAATATTCAGATTCAAATTCAAAGTTTGTTAAGATTCATAGGTAAATTCTGAGATTTATGTCCATAAAATAGAGAATTAAACTCATCTCTAATATTTGTATTTGTTTGTATGTAATTATTAGGGATGGGATCCTCGAATACTTAACGGTTTTTGAGATTCGAGGATTTGAGAAAATTTTGTATTTGATCTTAAGGAAAAAAAGTCTAACTATTCGAGTGAAATTTGTTTTGTGGTTTTAATACTACTTATTGATGGCTTAAAACCAAATATAATTATAGGATGAACTTAACAAGGCCCCAGACAAGTAACATTTAACTGAAAATATGAATGTTATAATGATGAATGGATTATAAGAAAATATAATGTTCATTTAGTTACTATTTGTAGTTTCTATTATTCTATTCTATTTATATTTCTTAGTATGTTCATAATTTTTCCCAAGATTTGGATTCGAGATTTGAAGGTAAATTGTATATTTGGATTAAAGATTAGGATTCGTAAAAAAATGTATATGACCCGACTCTGGTAATTAAAATAGATTAAATAATACCAGAGAATGAAGGAGAAGGTTACAAAGGAGGGATGTGTTCTGTTTACTACATTAATATTTCAGGCTGCAGCTTTGAAGGCAAGGAGGTGAGCAACGGCGCGACTGTGAGTCCCACTAACAACCTCTGCCGATTGTGTGAGTGCATGAATGGTGTGATGTCATGCAAAGACCGACCTTGTGACTGTTCGGCTAGCGGGAGCGCCTCGGACGTTTGTTGCCCTCGCTGCAACCCTAACACAAAGTGCACTCACCAAGAATTGAAACATGTGACATTCCACAGCGGCGAGCAGTGGATCTATCAGTGCCAGACTTGCGAATGCTTTGTATGTACATACTTATTCTCACCTGATATTGTATCATTAGCAGCAACGCACACATATTTAATTTCCTCCAACCTTATCCCTCCTATTCAATATATCCAATATATTTAATAGAAGTTTAAGACAAATGAAGTAGGCCTACAACTATAATATAGAGGTCATTGAAAATTTGTCAAATGCATAGGTTAAATTTTAAGATCACTATGTATGCAAACTTGATATGTCCCTCTTTCCCTAAACCCTGCCCCTCTCTCTCTACCTTCATACCCCCATAGTAAAAAAGTGTGTCACTGACCACTAATATTAAAATTAACTCATGTCTATTCTTAAGAAAAAAAAATCAGCGTGCGGCTGAAAACCATTTATTAAAGCAGGTATCTATCAAGTGCGCAAAATGTTTGCAAATATGTGCAATCATTTAAAGTTTCATCATACATTATACATTTTCAGTGGTGATGAGAAAACACATATGAACAAACTTTGTTAGGTAGCAAATGCTTATTTGCTGATGTTAAGGCAGGGCTATAGCAAGGGAGGAGGGGAGGCAGCTGTCCCAGATGCCAAGCTGGGGGGGCGCCAACAAGATGTAGATTTATTAAATATAAAACTTAAGATTATGAAATTTATTTAAATGCGTAGTTAAAAAGATGTATACAATTCTCCTTTAGGAATAAAAATGGGCCCCATTTTGACACAAACACGTGGCACAGTGCACTAATTCACACGCAAATCAACCAATAAAGTTATACAAATTTACAAACAATGTTAATCAAATAAATATCATCACAGTTTCACGGCAACGAGTAAATTTCACAGTTCACATCCAAACTGTCAGATGGTTCTCAGCTAAATTTGAATTACGTTGAAAACGGAAAAACAAAACAAGAGGCAGATAATATTGTCCAAACCAAGCAATAGCAAAAATTGGGTTCGGTAAAGAAGGTGGATCCCTCAACCGCTGCGCCACTATAACACAGTATTGAAAGTAGGCCATCTCTATCGACACTTTTAGAAAATTAAAACTTTACTAAAGTAACTAAGAATGTAACTAGTAGTGTAATTGTATATTCAGAGGGTTCTATACCAAATCTTAACAAGTTCTTTCCAATTTACTCCTTATGAAGATGTACAGGAATAGGATTAGGAAAATGAACCAACCAGACTTCAAATAAATTTAAATGATCCCACATTTAGTCTGATTTTAATGACCATGTGAGAAGTTCATTAGTTGAACATAGTCCAGAACAAAATTAAACTGGTAATTTTCTTTCATCGACTGATGAAAAAAAAAAGGCATTTTACTGGGAAGTTGGTTCCATAAATAACTTTTGAATGTAGAAAGTGTAGAGTGAAATTTACTAATTTAAAGTGAAGAGAAAAAATCTATTTACTGTTTCCCCTGCATGCTATTTGGAAAGCATTTTAATTAATGGTTGGCAAATCCAAAAGTAGGATTTTATGATTGTAAAAAATTACACCCTCAAATTTCAGAGCATGAAAATTCTGTATAACACTGTGAAGGCTACGTTACTTGGAAAATCTTTGAAAAAAGGATTAAAGAGTGTAGCACAATTGATACTGAACTAAAGGAAATGATCATAAAAGAAAAAGAGAAATGGCAGCACTTTCTCAGAATTATTGTTGATCGAATTTTGTTTTGTGCAGTCAACAACTTGAATTTTTGAGGTTGTCACGTTATTTGCTACCCTACCATGTATTTCCCTATATTTATCTATTTTTTGTAAATAATTTCCAATTTATTTTCGTTGGAAATTACGCAATTCAAAGTTCGGCCGCAGCATAACGTGCTGTGTTACCGGTGTGACAAATAATATTATTTATATCTATTCAAAAATAAAAGGACAGAAGGAAGAACGTGTAACACTGTTTTAAATAATTTGAATAAGGAATTTTAACCTAATGAAGAACACTTACCTTTTAATAAACATATTAATTATCCTTCTAAGAAGTTTGTTGACTCTTCTTTATTTATTTTCAAGGTCGGACATGATTTATTTCAACACATGCGCATATCTGTCAAACGAGTGGTGGGTCTCGCGATATAAAAGAAGTAAGAAAAGAAAAAGACATGATGTAAATACCTCTAAACTAGCGCGCATTTCAATTCTGACAGATGAAAATAAACATTTAATTATTTTAAGATATATTGTTCATATTCATTGACATATATTTCAATTTCAATCTTTATATTAAATTTGCATTTTGTTTTATATTCATTTCTAGTCTATAGCCAACATTTTATCTTTTGTTTTAATATATTAGTTTTCTCTTTGGACTTGGAAGAAAATATAACTTTTTAAATTTGATTCTTGGAACACTTTATGAACAAGATTAGGGTCTTCTTCCTCAGTGTTATTTTAACGTGGATCAAACTCTGTGTAGCTCCTAAGTAAATTTATTTTTAAAGTGTAACAATGGCTTGAAAGTAAAGTGCAAGCACACAAATGCAAAGTTAAGTGTATGGGCAAGAACTAGAGATTGTTTATTCCGTTAAATTGTGGACAAGGGGGAATTAATAAAAGGAAACAAATTTCAGAAATTCGTGCTGTTTCAACATGGACGAATTTATTGGTTCAGATTACGCCAACTCTTCAAATTTAAATTTATATTTCTCTCTTTTATCAAGAAACCAGAATTTATGTAAAAACTTTCAGAAAAGACTAAATATATTCAGACTCTTAATCTATTCCAGAGAATAGATTAATATCTTATTTTATGTCTAAAATTAGAATTATACTTATTCGGAATTCTATAGGCAGGATCGAGATGTGGTTAAAAAAAAAAGGAAACCATATCAAACCCACAAAAGTTTCAATAATTGTATATTTTATATGTTTTTATTTTAGTCTAAATTAGTACATTTTATTTCAACAATCCATTTTATTTAAATTGTTCATGTTTTATTTTAAGTATTCTTTCAACACCTGTAGATATCCCAGTGGTCTCGAGTATTAAGAATCATAGTGCCTCTGTCAAAGTTTTCGAGGTAAAGTTATTTTTTATTATTATTTTCTCCTAGATCCTAGGAGTGGCGCCCAACAAATACAAAATTGTATTCATCTCGACGTTAACTTTCATTATGTGAACATATTTGGAAGACACACTGAAAATATACAGGAGAAAAAAAAAATTCTTCGCAAGGTTCAAGTACAAATATACTAGAGTTTGTAATGTACTATTATTGCCCCTCGTTGAGACGTCAATTGTAACTTACTACCTTCACTGTGGTTTGAAGAAAATATATATATTACAAATAAATGTTGTAGAAGAGATACTTTTGTATAAACTTTAATGGTATAATGTATTACATATCACTGTCGTTTGAAAAAGAAGAATGAGAAACCATTTAGGTGAAAACACCTTTGCCGTGATTCCAAACACAACCAACCTGACATTATCAAACTATACGAGGTTGATGATGTAATGTACTACATATCTCTCTCGTCTGAGGAAGAAGAATGGACTGACGCATCTACAAAGCTAGCGTCTTCTTGAGTCGATAAGTGTGAACCCTGTAGTTCACACTCTCAAACCCAAACCACTCTTTGCTTTATTTCCATCGACCAATGGGGTTAGTTTCTTTTAGCGCGTATATTAAGAAAACAGACGAATTATCCTGCACCTGCTATTAAATTACTGCGTAATACAACCCGGAAACAAAACCATGCTTCTGACACGTGCAGCTAAATGAAAGAAAAAAGAAACATGGCCGTAGTCTAAAAAAGATGAGTTTACTTTATATTAACTGAAAAGAAGAAATATTAATATATTTACTTTAAAATATGATCTCGAATATTAAAAAAGACAGGAAAAATTGATATCATTACAAGTTTGTTTCTCATTATGATAAACAGTTAAATAAGCATAATAGCTTAAACAAAGAAAAAAAAAGGAATTTAAAATTACTTTTCTCCAACAATTCAAAACAAGCATCAATTTAATAGGTGACACTGTGTGCTAAAAAATATTAAAATATATATAAGAAAGGCAAAATATTTCTCAATTTCATTTGAGTGTACACTAGATGTAGCCCATCATGAACAAATGTAACAGATTATTAGGTATGTGAAAGTTTTGGAGGATGTTTGCTATATTGAAGAAAGTTTCATTGATTTCATAAAAACTAGTAAAATGACAGGAGTTAGTTAAACTGAAGAGATTCTACAAAAAGTAGAAGCCAATGAACTCGATATTCATAATTGCTGATGACAAACATACGATAATGGTTCAAATATGGCAGGGAAGTATTTAGGAGTCCAGGCCCATATACAAACAAATAACAGCCATGCACGTCTTATGCCATGTGCTGAACATTCATTGAACTTGGTTGGTGTTCACGCTGCTGGAGTGTCTCCAGATGATATCACATTTTTTGAAACAGTACAAGAACTGTACAAATTATTTTCTTTCAGTGTCAAAAGGTCAGAAATATTATACAACAAACTTTATACCACTCTCAAGCATCACTGTGATACAAAATGGGCATTCAAATATTTTGCTGTTCATACACTTTATTCACAGATTGATAAAGTCATCAATACCTTAGAGGAAATTTCTTACAACCCTTAATTCCATGACTGTTTATTAGTGGTTAAAAATCTTCCTAAGCAAATTAATTTTAAGTTCGTTTGTTACTCTGTCATGTGGGACAAAATACTAAATCATATCTCCCGCGTGAATGAACAGCACAAAGATATGACCGTGGACCGTGTTGACTGGATTGAAGATGCTTTACAAGACATCCGCGATACAGGGATTGATGTTAAATTGGATGAAGCATCGAACATCTGTGCTACAACATCTTTTGAAATTGACTGCTTCTTCGAGGAGAAAAGGGCAAAGAAAAGCAAAAGACTGACTTTAGAAGAAAGTGAGGATACTGTTTTGACAGGATAACAAAGGTTCAGTATAGAATTTCATGTTATTTTTGACAAAGTCTTAGAACAACTGGAATGGCGTTTTAAATGTTTTAGTGAAGTATTAGGTGACTTTAAATTTTTTAATGGGCAAGTCTTTGCATCTATGACTGAAGAAGATTTAAAAGCTAGAGCAAAATGCTTAGCAAATAAATATGATAAGGATCTAGATGCTACTGAAATAGAAGGGGCAATAGCTAGTTTTAAGTTTCAGGCCAGTTCTTTATTTGAAAAAAGTCGATTTTTCAAAATCAACCTCTCTTGACCTATTAAATTTAATCCCCAATATGTCCATAGCCACATCTTATCCAAACTTAGTAATTGCTTTCAGATTATTTTTAACATTGCCAGCTACTAATGCATCTGGTGAACAAGATTTTAGTAAGTTGAAAATAATAAAAAATTACTTAAGGTCATCAGTGGGTCAAAACAGGTTAACACACTTGGCAATTCTATCACTATAAAAATATATTGCTAAAAATATTAATTACGATGAAATAGTAAATGATTTTTCTGCTGTTAAAGCTAGAAAGATGTTAAGTGTAAGTATAAAATAAATCTGTTGAAATTTTTAAATAATGTTACTTCTACATTTTTTCATAAGTAATTAGGTAGCAATTAATTATAAACAAAAAGTATTCTTCATTCAATTCAAACAATTTACAATTTTTTTGTTTCTTTACCACAACACCGATTTAAGCTCATATAATCAGCACAGGCTATTAAATGAAATTATTTATTTAAGTTAATTTAAAAATATATAAATATTAAATTACAATAAATATTTAATGCAAAAAATATAATTATTTTGTTATTATTTAATACAAATTAGCAAAATATAAACGGGACAATAATTTCAAGCCACAATAATAATAGCAAGATTTTTTGTTGTACAGATAATGTATTACATCTGCAACAGGTATACAATGCAATCTGACACCATAATCTGCTCCGGTATGACTGGGCCGAAACGGGGTGGTTGGAGAATGGAGGGGGGGACGGGCACCAATGTTACTGTTTGCCCCACACACCAATTCCTTTAGCTACGACCCTGGTTACGAGCGATGTTGTAACTTCAAAGGAAATTCATTATTTGCGTATTTTATGCATGTTGAAAGGAGACAAGCTCAGACAAATATACACTTATTTGCAAACATTTTTAGGGATTTATATCATTTGTTCTTAAATAAGTAAGTAGCTGCATTTAATTTCTAACTTTCATAAACTAGAAATCCAAAATCTATTTCACCATCAACAACTATTTCCAGCCTGTGGCCTGGTCAGTTTATTAAAATGCCTACATCTTCCTCTATCCTTCCCCCCTGCCTCCTACTTTAAATGCTTTCATTATTCTCTTCTCACATGCACATTTTCTGTTACCTGCTCCTCCCATCTCTTACATGGCCTTCCTTGTGGTCTTTTTCCTACATACTTCATTTCCATAATTTTCTTTGGCATCCTCTCCTTCCCCATCCTTATTGCATGCCCATATCATCTCATTCTTGCTTCCTTTAATATCCCATGTGCTCCCTCCTGTACTCCTACTCTTTCCAAGATAACTTCATTTCTTATCCTGTTTCTCCTCGAGACAGCTAACATGTTCCTCACAAACTTCATCCTCATGGCTTCCACTTTCCTAATTTCTCTTACATTCATTGTAATGTTTCTGCCGTGTATGTGACAATGGGTGCAAAGTATGCCTTATACAACACTTCCTTTCATGTCACAGGCACGTCTCTTCTCCATAGCTGATTTCTTACACACTTATATAACTCTCCCGGCTCTTCTCTTTTCATTAAATCTTCTCTTCTTCCACCTTTCTACTCCATCACACTTTCAAAATATTTTAAATCCTGTAATTTATTCAGTTCTACTCCATCCAACTCTATAGCTTTACTAGGCCCTATCCTCTTCCTTGTTATTACCATCACATACCATGCCAAACTAAAATTTATGTCTAGTCTTCTATTTATTTCTCTTTATTCTGAATTAACTAATATATTTCTATAAACTATAAGGTGCAAGCAATACCTTTTGCTATGGGAGCCATTTTATTAGCTACTACATGTAAGTTGGTTTTTTTTATCTTTTAACCAAAGGAATAGGTATTTCTGAAAATTCAAAATTATCTGTAATGTGTGTATGAAGAAATTGAGAAGTTTTTTTATTTATATTATCCCCAAAGGTTGGCTACTCTTACTATTACAATTTCAGCGTTTTTATACTGTTGATATACATAGGCTACTCCTTTATTGATGTTGTATAAAATTCAAATTTAATTATGTGCCTGCATCGCTGGGCATGTGGACTTAATGTTAAGCTCATTTAGTCTAGTTATCTAATTATGGGTAGGTCAATGCTAGAATCTCCTGACCAAGTGCTTTTTTTTTTCTAAATGGTTTTCCACACAAATGCATGTTAATTTCCTATAAATTCTATTATCTTTGTTTGTACCTCATTAGCCTAACAAAAATATGTGTTTACTAGATGGGTAGTTGGACATATTTTTTTCTTAGAAAGTAAATATTCTTGACGTTTAATTGTGTGTTTTTGTCTTAACACACACAACCTTATTAAAAAATGTTGAGCCTAATATTCACCGATAAAAAGTGTGATGTCCACTGTCCAGGGTGGTGAGATTGACTGCTGGCCAATGGAATGTCCACCGTTCATGTGCAGCGAACCTATCCTGACCCCTGGTGACTGCTGCCCACGTTGTGATGATGACCCTTGTGCGCTAGACAGTACTGGTAACACGAGCACAGGAGGACTCCCTTGTACGTACGCTGGCCGTCTCTACGACTCTGGCACCCAGTGGAGGGATCCAAATGATAAGTGTACAGCCTGCAATTGCAAAGTAAGTGCTTGGAGAGGAATGAAATAGTATTCTTTTGTTTTTTCATTGAGGTAGTGATATATCTTTATGATGGTTTGTTTACTAATATGTTTAGGTTTTGTATATAAATATTTATGAATATGTTTTGGTGTAAATAGTATTATATCTTTCTTATTTATAAAAGAATGTACTTTATATTGCTCAAATTGAATCGTATATTATATTATAACTTGCAAACATTCCCCCTTTTTTTTCTTTAGACAAAGTTATAGTATGGTATAAAATAAAACTTTATCATATAAAGCTTTGAAATTTCGAACTTGAATCTGAATTTAACTAAGATTTATATTTGATTCAAAGTTTATAATCCAATTATTAAAATATTTTAATCAGATTTAAAATTCAACATTCAAATATTACCTAGATTCAGATTAACCCTTTGAATCTAATAATCAAGTTTAAAAATAATTTTAAATTTTTAAACATAAATTTGTAGCTAAAAAAATATAATAACAAATTCATCATAACCTTTTAGTTGAGTCATTTGAACATGTTTACATATTATTTCAATGGATATAATTTGCTTAGAGAAACTTGAAAATCTGATAATAGGCACTAATAATGTTCTTTATTGTTTGGACTCGATTGAAAAAGAAATTATTTTTTGAGGCTAACATTTGATTTTGATTCAATTCAGAACATTTCCGTTAAAAAATATTCTCTTTGGAATTAATCAGAAAATTTGACAAAACTTAGTATTTATTTAGGGATTGTTTGGAATTTGTAAGATGTGGTTTGAAATTGAAAATCTTGGTTTTGCACAAGTTTAGTACCTAACAATATTTATTTATCGTGTTATATAAAAAAAATATTTGAAAGCTATGTGCTTCAAGTTTTAAAAATAAATAGTACACTTCAGAGCCTTTGTAGTGCCATTTAATGCATTTAA
Source organism: Timema poppense (assembly GCA_902141375.1). Classification (NCBI taxonomy): domain Eukaryota; kingdom Metazoa; phylum Arthropoda; class Insecta; order Phasmatodea; family Timematidae; genus Timema; species Timema poppense. The sequence continues at coordinate 66,122 of CABFOV010002091.1, read as the reverse complement.
CTTCCTAAACCAAGGAAATATTATTAGGAGGGTGTATGATATAAAAGTACACCAACATTCACCTAGAGAGTGATGTAAAAAAAAAATATGGTGAAAGAAACCATTCTTGGTGTGACCAAATGCTAAATGACACCCAGTCTCTATGTCTGAATTAAGTGCATTAACAAACAAATAACTTCACCAGCCATTTCATGTACTATTAGTGAATATCAAGCTATTCATGGAACTTTATATTGGAATTAAATAAACAAAATTATTTTATTTCCAAGATCCAGAAGAAGAATTTTAAAATCATTAAATAATTTCACTTTATTCTATTTGATAATCCTTGCACTATTTGAACCGAAAATAATGAAGGCATTAACTTGATATATACAAATGCAACACGGTTTTTATTTGCTTCATTTATTACAACCTGTCTGGGCCACAAGCATTAAATAATACCTATGGGGTGGAATAAGGAAGGTCAGATCTATATGAAATGTACATTCATTAATTTAGAAGAATAATGGCCTAATTATTTAGGAAAAATCATCCTCGGTACACCCAGCCGGGATTCTAACCAACACCCCGTGTTATTCGCAAACCAGACTAGTTAAGCTTGACATTTAGTCCACGTGCTTATTGATGCAGGCCTAAGCCATATTAACCTGAAATAGCATGGTGATCTACATTCTACCAACACACACCAGTGGACAAGTAGACAAAAACAGAAGTATCGTCTTGTCTGGTATGCGGGTGATGGGAATGTTAAGTTTTTAATTCTGACCAGGTGTACCAAAGTTATTTTTCCTAAATGGTTTCCCACTCTACTTCCTTGCAAATGCAATTACATTTGATTCAAACTCTACTTTCCTTATTCCTATTCAAGTAGTGTACATATGCGGATAGTCCAAAAGTAGTAAGACATATTACAAAAAATATCATAGTTTATTTTGCATTCACACAAGTGGCTGTTTTATTTTTTTCTGTGCAAACTCAATTACTCAAGAGGATTTGATTTAGCAACAAGACCAACAAAAAATACTGTGTAGCATTCAGAGAAGCATTTTGGGGACAGAGAAACAATGGGTGCCATAGTTGATTATCACAAAGGTCCTGCTGGGCAACAAAGTAAAAAATAAATACCAACTTGAACATAAGCTCTAGAACAACATTTATTTTTTGACTTAATGCTATCAAATGGACATAAAGATAATTTTGTGAATAGCATGAACCATAAAAGTGTAAAAATCTTTCACAACTTGTGTGGTTTATTTTTTCAATAATTTAAATATTAAAAAAACTATTTGCATCAACTATTTAAATAAAAAATAGAGATAGGTTGAATCCTATCTTTCTCGAATCTGAATCTTAAATTTTCTTTCAAATTGAAATTAAAATTCTTGAATCCTTAAACATGTTTAATTTTAAAGTGAAAATATTTTGAATTTAATTTTTAAAATGTTTTTTAAAGCTTGGTGCCACTGACAAATGTTATTTTGTTTGGCGGGTGTATAAGGTCATAAACATGAAGAGTTTTTTATAAACTTAATTATATAATTACTTTTACCAAGAATTTATTAAAATTGTTATTTGAAGTCAAGGTCTTCATAATTGTATCTGAGATACTTTTTTGAGATTTTTACAAATCTCTAATCTCTTAAATACCATATAATTCGAGGGATTTGAGGATTTTAAATGTCCCATCTGCAGGACCATACTTAAGAGTGTGTAAACAATGCGGCCGCACAGGATCCCACGATTTTTATACAGGTATAAACTATTGTAATAACACTATACAAACAAAACATTTTAAATTATTTTGGGGCTTAACAGGGGGGTGACAGATAACCGGCGTCCCAGCAAACAAAGTTCCTAGTGCCCCATGTCTGCTAGGGGCAGCCCTGTCCATCTCTAAGCGAAATATGAATGACAAGCAATAAAATGCCTATCCGTACTAAAGAATAGTGCATGCCCAGCCCACCAGTGTAGGTTTCCTGTGGAGGAACTTATTGGTATTTATCAAAATTATTATAAAATTGGTTTGGTATATTCTTGTTCTATGTCTCAAAACGTCTGGAAGTTTCACAGAGTCTTTATTTTTGTACTGAAATTAAATTTGGCAGAGTTGGGCAGTATATTAAGTTCAATTTAAATTTAATTTAACTAAGTTATTTTATCATGTGTGTAACATTTCAGTGTCAAGTTATATATTAATTAGCATACATTGTTTATGTTTAGCAAAGTGACAAAATAGTCTGAAAAAATAAACAAACATAAGTCAGGTGGTAGCGAAACAGCAGGGGCATTTCCTGCCTGTAAATAATTTGCCCCCTCCTCCCCTGTTTTAAACTCCTCCCTCTATATATATTTCACTACCCTCGTGATATTCTCAAATATTAAGCTGAAAAAAATTGTCTTGTATAAAATTCTAAATAGCTTCTAGAGACATACAAATTCCAAAAAAATGTCCAGGGAAGGGCCAATCTAAATAGTTATTAGACACATTTAGTTTTAAAAAAAAAATGAGATGAAGATAACTATAAATAGCTTCCATAGGCATTTAATTTTCTAAAACTTTCCAGGCAAGAGCCTCTTTAAATAACTTCTAGAAAGATCCAATTTTGCAAAATTTTCCAAAAGAAGTCCACATTAAATAGATTATAGAGACATATAATGTTCGAAGATTTTCCAAGCAAGGACACTCCAAATAGTTTCTAGAGTCATTCAACTATCAAAAATTTGCAAGGGAAATATCAAATAGCTTCTAGGTGCATTCAAATTTTTTTAAATGTATGGAGGAGGACCACTTCAAATAGCTTCTAAAGGAGTCCAAAAATGTTAGATGAAAGGACCAATATACATAGCTTCAAGAGGCATTTGATATTTTTAAAAATTCTGAAGGAGGACACTCTAAAATAGTTTGAAGATACATCCAAATATCAAAAACTTCTGTAGAAGACCCACTCCAACTGCTTCATAAAGGAGTTTTTTTAAACCATCTGTTGAGAAGCATTCTAGAAAACTTCTAGGAACATCCAAATTTCAAAAGGTTTTTGGGGAAAAACTAATCCAAATTGTTTATAGAGAAGTCTAATTTTTTTATTATTATTTTTTTTTTTCAAACTTTTAGAAAAGGGCTATTTCAAATATCTTCTATACATTTGATGGCAGCAGGTCCCGAGGGAATTGGCCAAGGGGTCAAAGCTCCTATAAAACATTTTTTTCTTAATTCGCTCCTCCCCTCCTCCTTCCCCAGATAAATAAATTTTCACCACCATCAAAGTCTAATAGTACAAAGAAAGGGCCCCCCCGCGCTTTTCCCTTGGTATCAGGTCTGGTTTGAGCACCTGGCGAACAAACTTAATAGCGTGGGTGGCACATGTCATTCATTTTCATTTATTTCATTTGCACTTTATGAGCCTAATGATATCAACAGACAATAATTTTTATGAGGGAAGGTGAAAGGGCCTACCGATTTTGCCGGCAAGGTAATTTCACATACCTGCCAAGGTTCTTTAACATACCATAATCAACATGGTACTGATGGCTTTACTTCCCCTCCAAATTAAGGTGTGCTACAGATTTTTATTGCTCAATAAAAATCTGTCAACCTCAGCTGGGTTTGAACTTACAAACATCGGGTCTTGAAGTGAGCCTTTTACCCCAAGACCACTCTGGTCAACCAGATCCAATTCAATTTCCTAAGAGAACAATAGTGAATAATCACAAAACATCTAGATATTTATCAAAACAGTGTGGAATCATCCTAAAATAAAATAATGTACCTAATGTAAGTGTCAATTAAGGAAGACAAACTGAAATACTAATTTGGTTTGGTCTTGGTAAAGAAAAATAAACTTCCATCTTTTAAAATACGTGTAGATGCCAATTTGTGTGTGTGTTCTTTTGTTTTTTCTGCCTCACTTAAAATGAAAAAGGAATTTTCAAATATTTAAAATCATGTGTAGCTATGAAAGTGATCATAATATGGAAGGATGAAGATTGGTGAAGAAATTAAGAGAGAATTTAATTGATTTTTACCAAGGCTGAACCTAATCATCCTTTTATGTTGACTACTTTCTTATCACCTACATTAAATTATTTTACAGTGTTTCCACATTGTTTTTTAATACATTTCTGATAACTTTTTTGTTTTTATGTTCGAGATAGGTAGTTAAAAGTAAGAGTGATTGCCAGCACACTTGATTAATGCTAGAGAAGAAATCTTAGAGACAGAACTCAAAACAGACACCCAAATAATTTCAATCCTAACATTACCCCTTTTAATTATAATTCAACCCAGCGCCATAATCCTTAAAATATATAGATAGGAAAAATTATAATAAATAAAGTTTTCCCTTAGTATAAACAACAATCATATCTCAAAAGAAGTTATAAAAAAAATGTGTAGATGGAATAATATAGACTATTGAGTGATCCATTTCTTCCGTACCTTATAGAATTATTTACCTCAAAAGGGAAAAGATTTTCCTTTAAAAATAATTGTTTTGGGGATTCTGTGTACTAATTTCTATATCAGCTGGGTAATTAAACTGGCTTATTTACACATCCAAACCAGATTCAAATGAGTAAATGGTAAAGTAATTCTTAACATACATTACTGAATGTGGTAGTTCACTCAGTGTTTTAGAATAAATTATCTATGAATTTGATGTGTAAAGTGTGATTTTTTTAACCACCTTTGATATGATATTGAATTTACTTTTTTGTTGGTTCATAGTCATTGCTCTGCTAATTTGCTGCTAATGCTGCTATGCTACTAATACATTGGTTTATTTTAAATTGGAATGTATCAATAATGTGTTGGTGTTCTTCATTATATTTGAATATAATTAAATATAACTTAGGTTCCCAATAGAATTAAATCTAAATTTTGCTATTCATAACATAAGTATTGTCAGGGTTACCACAAACCTGAAAAATAGGGCGAGTCAGGAAAATGCAGGGATATTTTTTGTATGTCGAAAAAAAATCAGGAAACCACAGGGAATTTCATATTAAACTAAGAAACCACTGGAATATTTGGGAACTTGAGACATTAACTGCAAGCTTTAAATAGTAGTAGACCTTTGCAAAGACAAAAAAAGGAACTGATTCGAATACATTTCTTTCATCTCCCTGCTACCCCCTTTTTGATCTTTGAAACATTGGGTTGCCTACAACAACTGCACACATTTCCCCATCAAGGTCAAATAGTCTTGTTCTGAACACCAATGGATGATATAACTTCCCAAAAGCTGATTTTATTTAAAAAAATTCATCATACTGCTCTGTAAAGTGTGAGTAAAAATAGGAATCACATGTAAAACACAGGGAATTTCGTATTAAGAAAATAGTGGTAACCCTGATTGAAGCAAAGGGAAAATTTATTATAGAAATAAAATATTGTAATCATGATTTCACTTAGAATTTGACTTGTTATGAATTAAATAAAGTCCTGCTTTGGACGTTTTACTAAAATTATTTTCAGTTATAGTTAGTTTCAACAAATTGTGCTGTGTGAAAAAGGTTTCTCAAAATTATGCAATGGGTCATTTTAATTGCAGTCTTGTTAGAATTACTATGAGAATAGTATAATTCAATACCCTCATTAAGTGTAAACAAAGACATTCTATAAGATGTTTAAAATACTGTATATTTCAAAGTATATTAAGTGCACAACCGTATAAAGTGATATAGCTATCAAGACTGCACTAAACTTTTTGTGCACAAGTAGGCATATTATATTAAAGAATGCTTTTAATATTTAAAGTCAAGTTTGGGTGGAAAGTTTTGGATATAGCTTCAAGAGATTATTTAAGTTCAAGTGCTGGTATCTTTAAAGCTATGTTTATACTACAAGTATTATATAGATGGAATACTATAGTATATCAAAAGCATGAATGTACAAACAAGCAGTACTAGCTTCAAAAGGAATGACTAAACAATAATAAAGTTAACAGTATTAAAGTATATTTCAATATTTAAATACTTACATTAGTGTAGCTGCCAAGCCCCACAAAATTAATAAGCCTTATCAATTTTATTTGTTATAAAAATAATCATTTTAACTAATGTGATTTTAAAAAAACATATTTTTTTAAATAGCAAAAGTTTTCTCTTTTATTATTTTGATAATGGATATAGTTTCATTTAATTTTATCTTTAACTATTTTAGACAAAGTACACACTGTTTAGCATGAAAGGTAACAAACTTTCTTGGTTCTACTTTGGTGTAGCCTATAAAATAGGGATAGAGTATAATCTGCAAAGATAAGACTTCTACCTTACATAGTAAATAAAACACACTTAATGAAGAGCTGTACTTGATAGCACTGTCACATTTTTATCTTATCAACAAAATTAAAAGTGAAAAGTTCAGAAGTTAGAAATCAGCTAAAATTACTATAAAATTGATTCTTCTATTGTGAAAGTTTGTACTTCCCTGCTCTAAATACAGCACCAACATAATTACTAAGAGTATTACATCCATACTATTTGGTTTTATTGATATCTGCTGTTTCGATGAATATTTTATTTGCGACTATGAATACATTATGAAACAGTTAAAACATATTCAATTGGAACGCTAATGAACTGAGGTACTATGGATTTTAGTCCACTGTTAACTTTTAACAAATTTGTAATTAGAATGGCCTATGGATTTAACTAAAGTATAAAGTTTATCTTGGGAATGAATAGCAGTTTCAAAATAGCTTGAATTCGCTGTCCTTTGTGTAATGTATCATGTGATAGGAAGAACACCAACATTATCTTTGCTAACAGCGCATTAGCAAGATTTGCTAGAAATTAACTGCTATGTGCTAGGTGCTAGTGAATAGTTATGTTGGCTAACATTATTTTTTTTTACTAACAATGTGGTAACGCTGGGTTCCATTGCAGGTGCCGTACTGCGCGCAACTGGTGAGCAATATCGCGTGTTGTGTGCATCGGTAATTCACGTGAATCCTACACTCCTTAAATAATTTCAATATATATATTTTTTAATTATAAATTTCTCAACTACTCACTTTTAGAATACTATTAATTTTTATCTTTTATCTTTTATTTTTTTTATTTTAGTTTTGAGTGATGTAAAACAAATATTTTGAATTTGTTTAGTATATTCTTCTTGCAATGCACCTGGGGGATTTGCGCAGTGTTTTTAATTTGTTTTTCTTGTTTGAATACAATGGAATGGTTGTTCTTTTTCTGTGTTTTTTTTAAGCATGATTTTACCTGCACTCACAAAATGCTTTTGGAAAAATTAATTTAATCTATGGTTGTGGGTTGTTAGGGCTTGACTTGTCTATTTAATTAATCAAATATTAATTACAAAAAGAAATTATATTTTTAACTACGGTAGCTTTAGAAATGAAACAGTGTTAACTTAATTGATTTTCACATCATAATGAGTTAATGTATTCACTTATTAAAAAAAATACTTACCAATAGCATAAAGCACTTGAAACTTTACATTTTTTAATATAGAAAAATGTTATATTACTATATAGCGGTAGCCTGAATGAAAAACTAAACTAAAAATATTTGTAGATATAAAAACATTTTGAAAATTAATAAGGAGCATACTTAACAGTTTCAACTTATTTTATGGGTAGTAACATTTTTAACACAAGGCCTAAAGTGATACATATTTTGTTTGGAAACACATTCTCTCATTAATCTAAATATAATATATGCAGTCTACAAATAAAATAAAATGGATTTATTTAAAAGTCTCTTTTTGATGTTTTGTTTATTTACAATGCTATTTACTATAATTTATGGTTTTAATTTTTTTTTTATAAATAATTTTACATCGTCCATCAAAATATAATCCAAGAGAAAATCAGGTTTTTTAAAGTTACAAATACAATAAGAGAGAAAGTTGAGAATGTGTCCAATAAAACACATCAAAACTGCACTTTTCCACTTCTCTCAAGGGGACATTAGTGTTAGTTCTAACGTTACTTTGGTCTTTTTCGTGGAATGCTTTTTCCTTTCTACACCTATTATTTGCACCATATCACCTATATTTAGTTATTTATTTAGCTTGCTCGCGATTTATTAGTGCATTTTATTTTACCTACTTTGTTTTGTTTTTAAAAGGAGGTACTTCAGGCAGTACAATGTGAATATATGGAGGCTTTGTTTGAAGAGTCTCCATCTGTTTAAGAAGGATATATAGTTGTTGAAAGTGTTTATAGTTTAGTTACTACTTTATCATCATTTGACGTTTCCACCTCTTCAGGTCCTCTGACACATCCTGTTCCATTCCTGTCAATCTTTACGAACTTCTCTCTCAGCCACGCTTCTCCAGTCCACTCCTTTAGCTTCCATGTCCTTTCGCGCTTTTTCATGTAAAAGATCAAATATAATTATGATTTTTCACCAAAAATATTACTAGTTTAAAATCTATCGAAACCTATAAATAATAGTGTGAGGATAGGCTATGTTAGTTCATTAATCCTCTAGATATCAACTTTTTACTTTGAACCATTTCTTTTACATTAAAAATGGATTTAAAATCATGCTACCAAAAAATAAAATAGCCAAGACATCACAGTTAGTATAACTTCAAAAATACAAAATCATCATCAACCGTTTCCAGCCTGTAGCCGGTTTAGTTTAGTAAAATGCCTCCAGCTTCCTCTATCCCTCCACCATTCTTCCTGCTTTAATTTCTTTCATTCTTCTAACTTAAAAAATAACATTCAAAAAAATATTTATCACATAGACTAAACCTGAAGAAGTGAAAAAGCTCAACTACTTAGAATTGATCAAATGAAATAGCAGTCAATTTAAATTGTTATTCGCTTTAGCTAATTAACGAATTTTCATCCCTCCCTTAAACCTACTCCCCACTATCATAAGTTGAATTTTTTATTTTTTGTGTCAAAAGCAGCTTAGGCGTATCAAACAGTTTCATAATACTTTCAATAGGCACAGTCTTTACATAATCACATCACAGTGCCTGAAATACCACCTCTAGATATTAAATTGCCATATTTGAATCATGATTGTTCCCAATACCTCTCTAACCCCTTTCCTCTTTTTATGTTTCTAGAAACATTGCATTTTGCCTGTAGTACAAAGAAACCAGCATTAGATCATCCATTCATTGGGAAAAAAATCACATTATGAGTGAACTTTTCAATTATCGTCATATAAAAGAAATAATGTATGTCCAGAATTTAACATACAATTTTTGTCTATGATCATTAATCTAGTTAATTTTCTAGTTAGATTAAAATACTGTGTCTTTATTTTGTTTATAAGATAGGTAAAGTTGAAAGTTGGTATCCATTTAGTCCAGTAGTGTCCAAAACACAACGAAATTTACTTCAGCCCAATATCCAACAAATAATTTATTTTTTAATTTTGTTTGAGGTATTTAACGAGCATTTAAACTAAATTTAAATCTAGAACAGACACAACATCCAACCCTCAGCAATTTATTCATGACTGTGAAAGGGAAAGTCACATTTCACCATGATAAATCGACGAGAATCGAACCGAGGATTATTAGCTCAGTAGACAGACATGTTACCAAATGAGTTAAGGTGTCAGACTTTTAATAAATAACTCCCCAATTAATTAGCAGCGATACGCTTCGGTGGCCACATGGTCTAAGGCACTACTCTCGCAGTAGAATGGACTGCCAATGATGGGGGAAATGAGGTTTGAATCTCGGTCGGGTGTACTAAAGTGGGTTTTTTCCAAAATTGTTTTCCAATCTCCCTCCATGTAAATGCGGGTATACTTCATATAAATATAACCTTCCATAATTAGTACATAATTGTATAACCTGGACAGTAGGGCGTAGCATAAAAACTTTTTTTTTCAAATTATTTTCCCGCTAGTGTAGAAAAGTTGTGGATATGTTTCAGAAACATACGTAGAAAAGTTCAGATTAATCAATAAATATCTTCCGGTTCCACTTTGGGTTCTAAATATGCGAAATTGGCCGAAAATGATGTAAATTTTCACATTTTCATGACTTTTTTAATTCCAGATTTTTTTCTTCCCGCTAGCATGGAAATGTTGAAAGAATATTTAAGAAACATAAGTGCAAAATTTTAGAGTAATCAATAAATATCTTCTGGTTATACTTTTGCGTCTTAACCTATTCTCTGGCGCGCGTTTATCATAGCAACCTGTATTGGCCCGGCAGCCATGGTTACGCGCCAAATGTTTTCGCTATTCATTTATTCTAACAATTATATAATTCAGTCTAAGTTCTTTGTATTGCATTGCACTGCTAGCACTATCTATCAGCTTAGATATAAAATATTCAGACTTGCTAAAAGTTTTTATTGTATTAAGATAGCAAAAATAAAAATACGAATGGATATTTTTATTAAAGACTAAAACAACATGCTTAACAATTAAATATACATTGTAAATAGTGAACTCAATAATGCTTAAGTATGTTTTATTATTATTTACTCTTATATCCATTATCAATTTTTGCGTAGAAAACAAATATATACAATTCTTGCGATATATCGATTTCTGAGAATACATTCTATTTAAAACATGAACATATTTTCGACTACAATATGTCCATTCCCATTTTATAAGGCAGGACTACGTTTGAATATTTCTACAATTACTTAAATAACATATTTTTAAAAAATAATAAAAACTAAGTTAAAATCAATTAAAAAAATAAATAATGGATTAGCAAGTCGTTATTTGATTCTTAAAACTCAAGAGGGCTTACTAAGTGATTAGATTACCTTAATCGATTCTAAACAAACAATCGATATACGATGCGTAGTCCGGTAGAGATAAATAAACAGTTTTATCACTGTCTGACTGTTGAGAGTATTTATTTTTCATGAAACCCAACAAAATATCTAACTTAGGATCGTATGCAATAAATTGGGGCTCTTTACATAGTTGTAGATAATTAAAACCAGTTTGGTAGTAAGAATTAACAGTATCATTATTTTAATCATCACTCGGACGAGTAAACATATACGTCATGGCGGCTGACTTTGTATCGTGTGTAATGGCGGCTGACTTTGTATCATTCGTAATGAATTATTATTTCTGTTAAAAAAAGCCATGATTTGTTTAATTTATTTCGAGTTTATTTGTAATTATAGTTTTGATTTTCAGTTTTTGAAGAGTTTTAATGTGTTTATTAAAATATTTACAAGATTGTTTGTGAGGTGAAAGTTTATAAGTGAGCATGCGCCGAAACGGTCGAGTCCAAGTTTCGAGGTGGGAGGGTAGGGTACAAGGCACGTAAGATTTTCCACACCTAATAATTTTTTATTTTTTTAAAGAAGATTTTATTAATGTTTAACTCTTTTGTCCGAAAAAATAAATATTACGGATTAAGTTGTGCTTTTCAAGTAGGCCTAAGTAATTTATAAATTCAACATATTATGCTTTGTTTATGAGGTGAAAGATTCGATCATCGAATCCAGTAAAACACTGAATCCTCGAATCTCTAATACTTGTCAGGATTCGATGGATTCGAGGATTCGGTGGCCGGCCCATCTCTAATATTTAGCATGTACTTTCTGAACTGAATAATTATGTAAGAAGACAGGAATTTCTATGAATGAGAGCAAAAGGGCTTAGGCCCTACTAATTTTGCTGAAAAAAGTATTTTCACATATCTTCCAGGGTTATTTTAAGTTCTACAATAGACATAGATCTAAAGGTTTTACTTCTCCCCCAAAGGAAGTTGAGCTATGGATTGTTATCACCGAAGAAAAATTTGTTGTCTCCAGCTAGGTTTGAACCCATGAACATCAGGTCCTGAGGTGAGAAATTTATCCCAAGACCATCGAGGTTAACCACACCCCTGTTAGTTTCCATTAAGATATTAATTTGAATTCTTGAGTTATCACTTCGACTGCAATACCAATTAAAACAATTACTAAGTAAAATAAAGTTAGCTCACCGAGGACGAGTATTGTTTCCTTCATCACCGTCCGTTTCACTTGGCTTGGTTCGCCAACTTGTTCCACCCTAAAAGTAAGATTCCTAAACTGCAAACTCCTTCAAATGAAATATAAATAAAAGTTGGGTCGAATCCACTATTTTTCGAACTCAAATCTACAATTTATCTTCAAATTCAAATATTAAATCTGAATCTTGGAAAAAATAATGAACATAAGAGGTAATATAAAAAAATAATTTAAAAGTAAAAAATAAATACATGTTCATTATTTCTTATAATCCTTTCAATATAACATTCATACATTCAGCTAAGTGTTAAATTACTGGTCTGGGGCCTTATTATAATTATAAAAAGGTTCAGCCACCAATAAGCTGCATCAAAGTGCTAATACATATTTAACTTGTAATATGAAAAAGATTCTTTTTTATGGATTTGAATCTCAAATTCAAAATTTTCTCGAACATCCTTAAGGATTCTAGTGATTCAAGAATTTTAGGGCACATCCCTAATATTACGTTAATACAATAAACTGATTTGCATAAGCTATATTTATCTTACTCTAGCAGCAGTCTACCTCTGCTTCACTGTTTAGAGGGATGTATCATTATCGACTTACCCCTCCTCCCCGTTCTACAGGGGGTCGCTCTCGGTCAAAACCTCTCTCTCTGTCAAAGCTCCCCCTCTCACGATCAAAACCACGATCTCGATCTCCAAAACCTCGATCCCGCTCTCTGTCAAAGCTTGGACGATCTCGTTCTTTATCTGAACTTCCCCTTTCTCTGTCCCTTTCAAAACTTGGTCGTTCTCGTTCCCGATCCGGTTCCCCTGCACGTCTCCATGAAGTGCTGTCACTTTTCACATCACTATCACGCTCTCGCCCACGAGCTGAAAGCACAAAGAATTAAAATTTGAAATAGTCTTGATCGAATTTAAAATTAAGGATCCTCATTAGTATGAATTGGATAAAGGGATCAAGAAGAGTTAAAGTGTCCGTGGATGTTAAGTATATGACAATTACTTTTAAAATAAACAAATATTAATTTTAACATTTTGAAATTATGAATATACTATAACTAGGGAGTTTGTAAAAAACCTTTTTTTTTCAAAATTATTTTGCCACTAGTGCGAAAAAGTTGTGGATATGTTTCAGAAACATACGTAGAAAATTTCAGATTAATCAATAAATATCTTCTGGTTCCACTTTTGGTTCTAAATATTCGAAATTAGCCGAAAATGATATAAATTTTCACATTTTCATGACTTTTAATTCCAGATCTTTTCTTCTTGCTAGCGTGGAAAAGTTGCAAAAATATTTAAGAAACATAAGTGCAAAATTTTAGAGTAATCTATAAATATCTTCCGGTTAGACTTTTGCGTCTTAACCCATTCTCTGGCGCGCATTTATCATAGCAACCTGTATTGGCCCGGCAGCCATGGTTACGCGCCAAATGTTTTCGCTATTCATTTATTCTAACAAGTATATAATTCAGTCTAAGTTATTTGTATTGCATTGCACTGCTAGCACTATCTATCAGCTTAGAAATAAAATATTCAGACTTGCTAAAAGTTTAATGGTTCATTGATAGATGGCATTATAGTAAATTATTGCAATGAATGCCAGGGAACGTTCGGGCAGCCATAGACGTTGATCAACGCCCACGCTAGAGACAATAGATGGCACTACCCTCCACTAAAAAGATTGCACAAGCGAAATAAGGCCATCTGCGGGGAATTTCCCCATTAAGTTCAGTTTTCTCATGTTCAATCATTGTAGTTTGACTGTTGGTCAAATGTTCTGCTCGTGGCACGTTTGTAATTCAGGTATTAATTTGTAGTGTCTAAATTTTATTGCAAAATAGTACATGTGAAAGTGTCATCGGATTTTTAATATTGTGTTTAACTAGGAGTGTACTTAAAAGATATAACGGAGAAATGTCACAATCGTCGGGAAATGGGAAGAAGCTGAAGATAAAAAGGCACAGTAGAGGTGATGTTTTTTGTCCCGTTTTTGGGTATCCAGCAGAATTAAGTACTCGCGTTCTACCAACATATGAAGATATTATGAAGTACTTTTTGTTGGTGAGAAATGAATTGAAAAATAATACAAAATTGAACCCACCTGTAGGGGCGATAGTGGTTTATGTGTCTGCCATTTGGCAGAGTGCCTCAATTCCAACAATTTCTAGGGAAAGAATAATCAAAATGATTAGATCATTTAATGAATGATAAATACAAGAGCATGAAGAGATTTGTCACTAAGAAACAGACGAAGTCCAAATTACTAATTTTCCAATCTGAATCAAAACAGCGTTTGTTTGATATTTGTTTCTTGCAAGTGTGCATCTCTCAACAGATGTAAATGCCCACGTGAAAGGAAAGTTCCAGACTTGGAAAGACTGTTTCTTGAGGATCATAGGACTTCAAGGAAAATGGTGATAGACCCAGTTGATATGGCGACAACAAAGAAACTTAGGAAACGAACGTATAGGTTTGAAAAGGAACAGGAAAGGGTCATAAAACAGAAGAAAAGTGAAAACGCAACCACAGCTTTTTCATGTGAAGATTTGAAGTTATCTCATTCTTCTAATCTTGTTGATGAGCAACAGTGTCAGGATTTTACTGATAAACCTTCAACCTCATCGCAATCGAATGTAAGTGGTAAAATGTATATCACGAACAACCCGCCTTCCAGCCCTAGCTAGTGCGTGCGACAGAATGGGAGTGTCCGACAGAGCTGCGGCAACAGTAGCAAGTGCACTTCTTGAAGACTTAGGAGTTGTGGCACATGGTGACATGTCCCATGTTATAGACAGGCATAAGATAAGAAGGGAAAGAGAGAAATATCGCATGGAACGCCAAGTCAAAGATTTCAATTTATTTGGCACCAATAACTTGAAAGAACTGTATTTTGATGGTCGAAAAGATCAAACTTTAACTCAGAGGGACATTTAGGGGACGGTGCATCAGCAAAGAGTGCTTGAAGAACAAATGACACTAATAGAAGAACCTGGCTGCAAATATGTAGAGCACGTGTCACCAATAACCTCTTCTTCTAAAGACATTACTGAAAGTATAACGACATTTTGCAAAGAACGTCATATTGATTTCACTACACTGTTAGCACTAGCAGGTTGATGGGACCCCAGTAAACACGGGAAATAAGGGTGGTGTTTTCCGCCGTATAGAACTATTTTGTAAGAAATCCTTACATTGGTTTGTGTGCCAGCTTCATGGTGATGAGCTACTGCTCAGGCATCTAATGCAGCACTTGGATGGTGATACAACTGGTCCTAAAACGTATTGTGGTCCAATTGGAAAACAGTTTCAGAATTGTGAACTTTAAGAAATTTGAGACCACAGTTCCTTCTGAAGAAAAAACTGATCTGAGCACAGACCAGAGACATTTGAGGGATATCTGCACTGCAGTGACAAATGGTGTGTGTCCTAAGAATTTGTCACACAAAAATCCTGTAAATCTTTCCCATGCCCACTGGTTGACAACTTCTAATCGAATATTGCATGTTTATATTGGTACATAGGATCCCTACAAACAACTACAAGCTTTGGCTGAGTTTATAATGAAGGTTTACGCACCTGCGTGGTTCAGAATCAAATCGCATCTCAATTGTACAGATGGACCACGAAATCTTTGGAAAACAATTCAAGCTTCACGTTATCTTACAGACAATCTGAAGCTGGTTGTGGATTGCGTCATCCAAAGAAACGGCTACTTTGGTCATCCTGAAGCAATAATCCTAGCAATGCTTGTTGACCCAGACCAGAATGCGCGAGAACTTGCCCTCCGCATTATTTTGAAAGCAAGTAAAGAAACGGGACCAGGAGTTTGTGTGTTCCAAATTCCTGAACTTAACTTTAAAGCTAAATCTTACATTGATCTCATAGACTGGCAGAATTGCCAACTAACGGAACCTCCGACTACCACTCACTTGTCGAACAAAGATGTAGTGTAACTGATAAAGTCTTGGCGAATGTCCAGTGTTGGCATTGGGAAACATAAACTTCCCGTGCCACACTCAATGTGTTGAAAGAGGAGTAAAACTGACAAACAGAAGCTTCCCTTGCTGTCATCGGAGAGACCAAGCGTGATGGATACATCAGATCCAGAATGGAGTCAAGACGTGTCATGCCATCGTTTGAAACAAAAAACCAATATAGAGTGAAAAATATGGAAACCAGTGAATGAAATGTGCTTAATGCACATTTGCAACTTTTATTCTAAAACTCGAAACACACTTATTTCTACAAAGTTTGTGTATTGTGTGGGTAGTAAGATTTTTTGTTTAATACTATAACTATTATTTATGAATATCTAATTTTAGTAAAATAAATGTTTATGCTAAAGTTTTTCATTTCTCCCTAAATTTTGACCCCTAATTTTCCTACATTTTTGCCTAATTTCATATATTTATACCTCAAAGTGGAACTGGAATATATTTATTGATTACTCTAAAATTTCGCACTTGGGTCTCCAATATATTCTTCCGACTTTTCTGCGCTAGCGGGAAGAAAAAATCTTTAGATAAAAAAAGTCACTTAACTGTGAAAATTTACATCATTTTCGACTAATTTCGCATATTTAGACCCCAAAGTGGAATCGGAAGATATTTATTGATTAATCTGAAATGTTCTACATATGTTTCTGAAACATATCCACAACTTTTCTGCACTAATGGAAAAATAATTTCGAAAAAAATAATTTTACGTTCCGCCCTACTGGACAGGTAGTAAGACATAGCGCTTAAAAAAAGGATTACATCTAAAAGCTGAAAATACACTATAAAAAGTTTAATTTAAAATTATAAAACCATGACTAACATAAACAATATGTTTAGATGTATACATATCCATTTTAAATAAAAATAACAATAGAGTTTCTAAAAATATATCAATAAGAATGGTTAAAATATGTTGTGTTGTAGACTAGTTTGATCACAGTTTTAAAACAAACAAAAAAAAACAAATATATTTAAGTATCTCCGTTCAATTAGATGGTCATAATTATAATATGTTAATGTTTTTAATAAAATTATTATTATCGTCTTACTACCCGTTCGGGCTGTACACACTTTTACTAAAAGAAAATATAAATTAAATTAAGCTCCTATGACTTAATAAATGCATTTTTTTCCATCCTGCAAATGTTATAATATGCATCCTTTCAAATATCAAAGAAGGAATAAAATCTAGCATATTATAAACTATTTTTCAGAACTATATTGTTGATTATGCAATCATAAAAATTAGAATTGACTTAAAAAAATATAGCCATCTTAAATGCAAACAAGTCACATGTCACATAGTATAACATATTCCCTCTCCCTTGAAATAAAGCATACAGTGATCGCATGGTTCTGTCATGACCAAGAATGGTGTGAATTGACAGAAAGGGTTCAAATCAAAACTGGGCTTAGTATTTCAAGTCAATATTTCAGGATACATTAGGTGGTTTGAAGGCCATAAGTTGTACATCTGTAGTTCATAATGTTTAAAGGGGCTGCACAGTGGGTACTAGTTAAAATAACAAACCAAACTGTTTTACTAACCATACAATGTTCAAAAGAAAGTAAGTAGAGGTATCTAAAAACTAAGTTCAGATGTTAAGTAATTCATTTGGACTCATAGAAACATAATTAAATTATAAACTTAATATTTAAACTACTATTGACAAAAAAAGTGTATTATTAAGAACCTACTAAATTTGGCCCTTAACTAAAGCTGTTGTTTTCCTTATGTGTTAGCAATTTCAGATGATAGTGTCAATCAAAATAAAATGTGAGTGGTTCGGAAATTTTAATATTCAGGAATTGTATGGGAAAAAAATATCCTGGACATACTAGAGTTTGCCTAATATCTTGTCGGGGAAATAAACTAATTATGAAAAATACCAATTTTGTATTCACTTAATTGATTTTAAATATATTTTCAGATAACATTACATCAAGAATATGTCTTTGTTAAACTTTGGCTAAAATTAAAAACAATTTAATTGAAATTGTGAAATCCAATCTATTTCTTCCAAGCCCTTATTCATGAGGTAATTTAATCTGCATCACATGTTGATTTTCTATCCATAATTTCAATAATGTGAGGGTCATATTTTCCAAGATGCAGTAATACTTTGCTCCTCCCTAGGATGGACGTCTTTGCTGCAGCTATGATTTCCGGTGTGATACTGCTTCTGTCCAACCCTATGTCGATGCTGGGAGCAGACACATTGGTAGGCTTGTTGCAAACCCTTCTGGAGATATGCTCAATAAGACTCCTGAAAGTGGGTTGGCAGGCCTTCTCGCACCGCAAGCACAAGTTCGAGAGACTAATGTTGGGGGAATGTCTCCCACGATTGTCGTGTCCGACGATATGTCGGAAAATAAAGACAAGGACCACTTCGTCGGTAGTGAGGGTTCTTCTCCGCAAAGTCAAACCCTTTACAGTAGTGACGATGACAGTTTGTTGTTTTCTAGTGAAATGCCTAAAACTATTGTTACTGATAACGATACTAGCGAAAACTTTACTTCTAGAATTGTTGTTGTCAATAGCAAGCACAGTGATGAAGCTGTTAATGAGACTGAAGAAGCACATATGCAGAAGAACGACCAAACAGATATCGAGATCAACGAACATGTTTCTGCTGTCTACGATGGGCTCAGAAAGCGTGAAGCGATAGACCGGAAGACGGCGGCTGTCAACAAAGAAACAAACAGAGGTAACAAAAAGAGTCTCACACCTATGGGTAAAAATGCTGCCAAGGTGAAATGATTTGTTGGGGAAAGAAATTCCTCTGATAGGGAGTAAGAAAAGAAATAATATTTTAAGGCGATCTTTTAATATGAATAATAGTACTGTTAAAAGTTGGATGGTTAAGATCATCTAAGGGAATCTATGGGCTTTGATTTGCAGCTAGAGCTTCAAATATATAAAAGCGTCGGTTGGATTTTTGTAAATTATACAATGCTGTGAAAGTGATGCTCTCTTTTGTTGAATGACTCAATGATTAACAGATGTAAGGTGTTAGAGGGGTGTATGTTGCAGTTTCATTGAGCATGTATTAAAGAAAAGTCTTAAATTTAGATATTATCGATTTTGAATCATACTATTTAAAAAATAATATTCATATTTCACAATGCTGAAATAGTGCTAGATCTTCTAGGGAATAATATTTTTCATGGGCTAGCTCATTTCAACATTCGTAGATTGGGGTAGTCAGGGGATTTGAGAGGAGGGAAAAGTAAGTTGAGTACGATAACCATTTTGATTTTGAATGAGCATTCCACAGTTTTGGTCAAAGGTCAGATGAATGGCTAGAGAGATTTCTGTTGTAAGCAATAGTATTTTTTAATGAAAGTGATGGAAAAGAAGAGATTTATGTGAAACATTCCTGGAAATCCCCATAATGTAACATAATGTATCAAAACAATAATTATAAATGTGTTTGAGGAATAAAATAATGAGTGCAATAATGTTTTACTTAAATATTTTTATTTGATGAAAACAATATATTATGAGCAGTAAACTCTGAACTTAGCACAACAATTCAATTTGAGTAAGTAAATTGAAATACTCATAATCAAATAAGACATAAAAGTTAGGCTAAATATGCAGAAATTTATCCTAAAATATCCCCAAAATGGTATTAATATCACAAAATTTTGGAACATAAGATTAAATCAAAAGCCTGACAAAATAATGTGATATGTTTAGTGTTTGTTTGCAAATTGGTGCTTAAAAGTACTATATAAAACTAGTGTAAATAACGTTAGTAGCCCTTTGGGAAAACCCTTCCTCTTCTATAAATATAACACTGACAAATTGAAATCATAATTCAATTTTGATGGAAACTTGAAATAGTCAAACAATAAAATGCTACTTATAGCCTACTAATATGTTTATGATATGTATATTTTCTAGATTAAGATGCATTTTAAAACATATGTGTTTGCTGCATTATTTAGTGTATTTCCAAAACATCCCTATTGTTTATATTGTTATTAAAATGTCCTGTACATATTTTTTTTAAATAAATGATGAGCCAATACCAAAATAATACCTCAAGTTTTCTAAACATTTAATTAAAATATAAAATGTTCATAAAAGATTTTAATATATTTCCAAATATCAACTATACCAGTTTTAGCTAGGAAATGTGATAATCGTTTAAAAACCTAACCATAACAGTATCGGTAATGCTAATACAACAATTGATTACATAGCATGTAAAATGAGATGAAGAGGGTTGATCTTCTGGCAGTGATCTCAAAGAAATTATTTCAAATACGACTTAGGTAAAAAAAAACTTTATATGGGGAGTCAGAAAGCAGTTTTAAAATCTTTATGAATTTAGGCACTTAGTAACCCCATGGCTTCTTTGGTGCTGACTGACAGCTCACAGCTGAGGGCGTTGAAAAGTTACCAGACCAAATTATGTATCCCTACGCCGAACCATATGATCTGTAAAAACATGTGTTTTATATCAGCTGTCACTTCTGACAGTCAACATTTAGGTATATACCTAAATGTTTACTGTCAGAAGTCAGCTGTGAGCTGTCAGTCAGCACCAAAGAAGTTGTGGGGCTAATGTACTAACCCAATCATGTAAAAATCAAAAATACTTTAGATACATTAATACTTCTGTGTTTAGAAAGACTTAGTAGAAAGAAATTAGTAGGGGTTTGTGAGTACTCGCAAATTTGATTTCAAGTTGAGTTTTAATAACTGCTCGAACTCAACTCGAAGATTTTTACAAAACTCAAAAAATGTCAGTATTTGAAATTATCGATCTTTTTATCGAAAATTTCTAGTTTGTTTGGTTTAATTCAATTTCAAGATATAATTTCATTGCAAATAAGTCCCCCTCAATATTTCCTTTTGTCTTATAAAAAAAGTATTCAATAATTATACTAAATCTATTTAAAACATTGAATTTGTGTGATTATAAATTTTCTAAAAAAAGTTTGTAACTATTTATGATTTATGGATAAATCGAAAATATCATTTGAATTTGAAATAATTTTTGTACAAAATATAATGCTCCATACTTCTATAACAAAAAACAACAAAAAAACAATGTTTTCATTCAAACTCGACTTGAAGTGAAAAATGCCTACTTGCACACTATAGAAATTAGTAAGGTAACTTAGAGGAAATGCACCTGCATTAGTGTGGAGAAGGGATGGGAAAACCAAAGTGATTTTATACTTGTGGAAACAACCGTTTTTTAGTATA
Organism: Timema poppense; assembly: GCA_902141375.1. Taxonomy (NCBI): domain Eukaryota; kingdom Metazoa; phylum Arthropoda; class Insecta; order Phasmatodea; family Timematidae; genus Timema; species Timema poppense. The sequence goes on along the minus strand of CABFOV010002091.1, from coordinate 44,974 downwards.
GCTGGCTGAGATTAGACCTGTGGATTTATCACCAACAAGCAAGTATATTGTGAACCCAAGGATTATACCATGTGAGCACGAGTGTGACTAACATTAAATGGTGATAAGTGATAAAAATGAAATTTATTTTTAATAGGTTCTTCACTTAATAAGTACTTTTGATATGTTGACAAGTAAGAGAGTATTAAATACATTTGGTTAAAGGCAATTATAATTTATATTATAGGCATGCCTCAATTTTTCTGCTTGTTACATGTCAATAGGATTTAAAAATTAAAAAAGTGATTTGTAACTTTTAGGAAACTTGTGTAGCACTTATGATATATTAAGACATATTTAGGTTAAAGTAAATGCCCTTAAAATAATGAAACATTATATCTAATGGTTGCGCAAACCATTTTTTTCACTAAGAAATTTGTCTTCCCTACAAATAAATGGTGGTGTACAATGAATATTATTTCTGAGGAAACTTCATAAATACTATTTTCATGTTGTCAATTGTTTCTTAAAAATATGACAAATTTTGTACTAGTTTATTGATGTTGCTAGTAGCTCCTTCTTACTTTTCGACATAATTGAAGGCAAGAAGAGTTGCCAACAGTTAATCAAGAGGGAGCAAAAATAACCTGCAGTTCCCTCAGAGATGATGTTCAGTGCAATAATTTTCCTTTTGATATTTTTAAGTGCATAGCTTTTTGTTAAGGATATTGCTTATAGATGTTGAAAGGAAAATAAATATAACAGCAAGGCCTAAATAAGAAAATTGTTAAAGGGTGAAGACACCCTGCCCTTCTCTTCTCCATATACATATTTGAACCCAACTGTTTGGTGTCAATTTTTCCTTGGATAGTAGCCTAAAACTAATAACAATAAATGAATAGGTAACTTTTCTTAAGTGTTACAAGAATTATTAAAATATTGCTTTTGTTTTGTTTCAATAAACAAAACACTTCATTTCAAAAAATGGCAAAAATTATTATGGATAGCATTTAGTGCTCATATTTTATTAATTTTTTTTCTGACCAAATATTTAAGTTAAGCAATCATTGAGGTATAAATATAATAATCAAGGAATTTAAATGGTTTTGGCTTAACATTTTTTTATGAATAATCATAAAGTTCAGTTAATATTATAAAGCTGACATAATAAAAAAACACATTAATATTGGGTTTTAAATAAATGCACAAATATTTTTGTGGCAATTAGATACCAAGAATTCAACAGTTCGTTTATTTATATTAATAGGCACTGGCTTTATAATATATTTGAGGTGTTTGAAATGTTAGATTTGATTTTATCTCAAATAATTATTCTTATAGATCATCATTATACTGTGTGCCTTATAAACTGAGATGATTAGCACAGGGCCATATGGCACTGTAATTACTGTTACATAAACTCTCGCACTAATTTTAAATTACATTGTAAATAGAATCCACTATTCATCCTGTTAAGTTTTAACCAGCAAACAATGAGTTTCCTTGGTGCAGCTAATTTAATTATATTTAAAAATAATAAAGGACACATTAATTTATATTTGTTTTCAATTCTAAGCCTTCAAATGAACCAAAAAGCCAGTGTCAGTATTTCTTGATTCAAATGAAAAACACAAGATTAGCAACCCCCTATATTGAAATAATTAGTTCATAGGGAAATTAATTATTTTATCTCATTTATTTGGATGTACTTATTTTAATTAATAAATATGTGTCATTAACATCTAATAGCAACTAGTTCAACTCTAAACTTGGTTTCAAAATAAGAGCTGTATCACAAAGATGGGCAGACTTTGAATACTCTGAGCAAGCACTTGACAATTAATGTAAATATAAACATAAACAATAAGTTTTGCTTGACTATAGGCATAATTGGTGCACCCCACAGGATGCCATTTCTGCATATGGAATAACTTGATGCATTTCTTTGGTGCACCACATTTTAGATACCATGCAAACTATCCATATTTAAAGGAAATGTAGCGATGTTTGTGTAGAGTGAGAGTGGGAAACCTATCAGACAAAATACCCCAAGTAAATCAAACCATGACTTTGCTGTCACCAGATAACCAGACTAGACATGCTTGGTGTTTAGTCTGTGTGCCCACCTTTATTTTATTAATGTTATAAACCAAATATTTCACAATTCACATTTTTACAGGAATATGCAAACTTTATGGCATTTTATAAGATCAAAAGAGGAACTTGGCTCACCCAAAGGTTGTACCATATCCCCTCACATTTTTCTTTGTTTTATTAACATAAGTGAGTTAAAAGCTTCTTGGAACTCCTGACCCATATAGAGTTAGGTGCTAGAAAACATGGTTGGCTGTCCTCTATTTACAGCAACATTAATTTCCATCAACATCAAATTAAATTCACAAATCTTAGGTTTTGGGTGATTGTAAAGGTTAATATTGAAATTTTGATTTATTCATATATTTGACATGTGGTGTCAATTATAACAGCAGTTTTCAAAATAAATTTTAGTAAATATTTTGAAGATAGTATTTTAAAATAAATATCTTTCAATTCAAATTAAATTTTTTACCTAGATCCTTAAAAAAAATATTACTAAAGTAAAACGCTGTCCAATTAAATAAAAAAAATTACTAGCTAATGCTCATAAATATGTATATAAAACCTGCAGAAAGGTGTCCTAAATTGATGGCATTAAATAAGTTTTTTTATAAAAGTTTTGTTTTCAACTTGCTTGTGCCATGTTTTATTTTGAGTCAAATGTTTGCTCAACTTTCACCTTCATTTGTGAACTGTCTTCCCATGTAATGAACATTCAATACAGCCTTTAGACATTAACAAACACTTTTCTAGATGAAATAATTTAAATGATGTAACAGACCACTAGAATTTGACTCTATATCGTATTCTTAATATTGATGACAATTCTGTATGTATTATTGTTAATGACAAAACAGTCAGGCTGAGAAAAAAAACTTGTATGGATCTATTATTGTTAATAGTGAAAAAAGCAGGATAAAAGTTCTATAGTTTGATGGCGTTAGGATACCTGTAATAAAACCGAATAATTATAAAGTTGTTACTCATGATATGTAAGTGAATTAATTTTTCAGATGATTCATGAATGAAAGAATTTTTTCTGTAATGTTATTTATTTATAAAACTAAAAGGAGCTAAAACTGCAACGATTGGCTGTGGATGGCTACAGTATTGCATATTTATGTGAATGATTAGTAAAAGAAGGTAAACCAAATCAAAAGAATAAATCTATCATAAAACATGGAAATAGAATGATTTTTGATATCGAGTTTAAGTTGGGAATGTGTTACATTAAGCAAGTTCAAGTACTTTAAAAAACCAGTTAAAATATTTAAAAAAATACCACATGCATCTCTTTTGTAAATGATCAGTTATGAAAAATCTTTTAAATTTATAAACCATAACAATTTTTGCTTAAAAAGATGTTACAAGTTGTTATTCTAGTCACAAAAAAAAAGTGCAACCATGATGTTAGATTTAGGTATCAAGATGCATTGTCTATAATTTGGAGGTTAAAAAATGCCATAAAAACCGGTTAGCTACTGTCTATAACCTTGCATGAAATATTGTTTAATTCATATTTGAGGTAGAATTAAAAGATTGCATAGGCACAGTTTTATAGTGTCAGTAAATATGTGATAATTTTAGTCTATATGTATGCATTGATACAAAAGGCATAAAGTGTGTAGCAAAGTGTTCAAGAGCCTTCAATTCATGCAATGCTACTCTCAGTTCATGTTTTCATTAACCATTTCAAAAAATGTGTTCCAAATTAATAATAGTAATCATATGAACATTATAAAATGGGTGAAAGAGACATGAATTTATAAAAATATGTTGGAACACAAAATGCTAATACATTCTGTAACTTATATTGCTTGACCTAACATGTTCATACTGTGTATCTAGTAAAATTCTGATAAACTTGTGTTAATTTTGTTATTTAAGTTTCAAAATAGTGTCATTTCGCAGATCAGAAGAGTACTAAAAAAAATTACTTGGATTTTTCAGTCATCACCATATTGTAATTAGCACAAAATTTCACTAACTATTAAATGATGAAGTTTGTGTCTTGTAGCAAGGTAACATTGTTTTACTTATTATTACCATGATAAAATTAATATTCTCCAAAAATAAATAATTTATGAAATAGTTTTAAAAGCAATTTCAAATTATACAATATTATATATAAATGCGCTATTTGTTCGGTAAGTTGTAGCACTATTAAAGTTATCCATCAGTCATATATTATATATACATATGTAAACAAAAGAAAATAATTGTAATTAATTTGTATAGTAATAAATGAGTAAGCAGATTTTTTTAAGAAAAAAAAAGAGAGCATATAATATATTATATATAGTGTAACCACAATACATAAGCATAGAATTTGTGCATATTAATTTTTACAATCATTATGCTATACATCTATTTTAATAATTGAATGTGGAAATTTTAGTTAAATTGTTAAATAAAAATATTTAATTTACTATTAGGTACTTTATAATTAATAACTTTGATAAGTAGTAAAAAGGGAAATACTGACCAAAAGTAAGAATGATCCATACACACACAAGATACCTAATACCTAGTTTTTTACTAATTATTTTAATGTATGGGGTGTTGTGTATTTATAATCATAACCATTTTAAACCTATATAAATACTATTACATTTTTATTAATTAGTAAAACCCTAGAAAAACTTTATCATAACACTACTCAGACATTACTAATTAAGTTTTGATGTCGCATATACTTTTAGCAAATGAATATTGGTCAAGTGCAGTTGCAAAGAAACATTTATATAATTACCATAATGGTTTCTCTGACATTGTACAAATTTCATGCTTACGTATTGTGTAAATGTATTGAAAGGTTGGTTCATTAGACTTCAGTTGTGTAATTATTAATTTATAAATAACATTGAATTTGTATGTATGGATTTTTTTTTAACTCTAAACCAGCACTGATTGTACATAGATTAATATAGTTGTATGTAATGTTATATAATATGGCAAAGTTTCTTTTGTATAAAAAATATGTTTTAACACTTTATTTTAATGTTGATAAGCAATCTGCGCAGTATTTTTTATTTTATGAATAAAGAGTCAGTGTAAATTTCTAGTCATAAGATTATAAAGATTAAAAAAAATTACAAGATACCTCAAAAAGAAAAATTAGTTAAATTTCCCATTAAATGCTATAGTAGATAAAGCAAGCCAAATAGAAAAATAGCTCTGTGTACATTTTGATTAGGTATACGATTTCTTTTTAAAGTTTGCTATCTACAATAATTTATGGGGATTCTAATGCAGTTGTCTGCATATTTTTAATAGGGGCCTTTTTGTGTTTCCTATGTTGTAAAAAGAATGTGTGCCAATTATTGCAAATAAATAATTACTATACACATTACATTTTGATAATATCTGGTAATGGGTTGATGTTCACTAATATCTCAAACTGTGTAAATTGAAAAAGATTTAAAACTTAACACAATTTTTTTTTAAGAGTAGCCAATCATTATTTAGAATATATGCTTATATGGATCATAAAATGTAGAAAATAAATAATTAATTTCTGGCATACAAATAACATAATATTAAATAATTTTTTCCTAATTTGATAAACACCATAAACCTATAAATAATTTTATTCAGGAATTAATATTGTGTCTAGCTTATTTTCTAAATACATACTGAATCAAAATAAAATGTGACATCGGCCCATTACTAAAATAATCCAAATTCCTTGGTTTTATACTGGTGTCTTTAAGAATGACATTTGCTGTTAATTTATTAGTTTTTACTAAAAGTAATCATCAAGCATAAAGAAATAAATGATAAACAAATTTTGATTTTCAACATAATGAACTAATTAAGAAATAAGTTGTTATTTATGCATGATTGGAGTCAATTTTGATAGTCAAGGGGTGAAAGATAATATATTGTATCAGATTTATTAGTCTAGTCCCTTAATAATATTAGTTGGGGATAGCTGTAACAAGTAACGAAACTTGTGGCAATACAAAATTAATATAATACATAGACCTATCAATTAAAATTATTATCAGTATAAACTATGTACACTTGTTACAAATATGCTGGATATTAATGCAAATATATCTGCTTCAGTGGTCGAATGATCTAAGAAATCATTCTCCCAAAAGACTGGACTGCCGATGATAAAGAAATCATTATTCGAGTCTTGGTTGAGTGTTGTATGCGTTATTTTTCCTAAATGAATTTTTCTAGCCCCCAGCAATTGGGGGATGTGCCCATCAAACCCCTCTTGAAATTATTGGCTGGCTACGGCCTTGACAGAGTGTTTTTCCTCATCTCCTTCTATCCAAAAATTCTCTAAGAAAAATTCTAAATATGACTTATTTTAAAGAGCTATACCAGCAATAACTACCCCATCCAGTACAGTACAATTGTTAAATAGTCAAACTGAGGCCGATCAGGTCAATATTTGATATATTTTATACATTGGTAATCATCAGCATCCATCATCATCCTCCAGCCTCATTGTCCTCCTCATCACCATCACCACCATCATCACTATCATCAAGTGTTCCCAGCTTGACTCCATTTTTTAATTGGAACCACTTTGTCCACTCTCTCGTCTTTACACAACTAACATTATAATCATACATATTCCTTACTCTCCTAGCTACTCCTCTTTCTACTCCAGCCTACTACATTTCTATCAACACTTTCATAACTAATAACCAAAGTGAACATCGAGCTTTGCATATACAACCCAAGTAAGAATGGTCAACATCTCACAAGCGCGTGCGCACACACACAGATGTTTGGTCTAATTTTCTTTGCAACCAGTTAGCAATATTATAATGTTCTAATTTTTATTTCTTGTTAATGTATGAACAAATTCTCCATTCCATAAAAAATTGTGAAACTGATTTATCATGTATTAAGTAGTAATAAACTAATACTTATTAGGATTAGGTTTTTTATGAGTTTTCAGACATTTTCTTATACCCCCTACTGAAATTTGGGAAAAAGTTTTTATCTGTAGATCTGGTCCAGAGGCTATCAGATGTGAGAACGCACAATACATATTTTGTATAACCCCTCCTCTCCCCCAGATGTCTTACTACCCATTCAGGCTATAGCACACGCACACACACACACACACACACACACATATATATATATATATATATAGAAATAAGATGAAATGTACCGGCATTTGCATGAAGGAAGTATGTTAAGCCAATAATATCGATAGCTACGAACGGGTTCAATTAAAATGGGGCAGTATTGGTCTACTGTAAGATTTGTGCAATGAACAGAACCCTAATCATTAAAACAAACTACTTTTGATTATTTAGTTTAAATCTTGGTCTTTGCTCCAAGTAGCGTGTGAAAATAGGTGAGGTAGCTTGTAAACCCGGAACAAAACCAATTATGTATAATATGACTAATATAGACTATAAAAAGAGAGAAAACCCAGTGCTGTATAAAAATATACAGCAGATGGGATCGTTCACATTCCTCCCAGTAAATGGAGAAAACTGCCAACCTTGATAAGGCATCACTCTTGCAATAGACTGGTTTGCCAATGACAAGGAAGTTGGGGCAGGATTTTGGGGAGGTTCGGGTTCAAATTCCAGATGGGTGTACTAAGGGTGTTTATCCTAAGTGATTCCCAAACCTCCCGCCATGCAAATGTGAGAAAATGTTTCAAAAAAATTTACCTTTCTTATATCTACCCCACATATTGTAAAAATGCGAATAGCCCATGTGATTGTTAAATAAGGAGCACCAAAAGAGACAGTGTTTAGATTTGTTTTATATATATTAGTGCATAAACAACTGAAAAGTATATTCTACTTTGGTACAAAATTTTCAAAAATAAGTTTTCAGTAAACTATCGTTAAATAAATTTTCCTAAGAGACACAAAAGTATTATATTGTTACTCATATAAAACACCCTATAAATATGAATTTGGAACAATACTGCTATATTCATTTTTTGATATGACTCTATAAGGAAAACCTCTTTTCGCTTTATGAGGCAATTGTATTATATTTGGAAGAAGGTACAGGAAAGGTGGATAGAAACATATAAAAGGGGGACAAACACAATATGGCCTTTACAATGAAAAGAAGAACACAGTTCAAACTTTACACTGCTGCCAATGGACAAAGAGGTAATGGATGTCTCTTAAAGAAAATTGATCGTCACGGCCCAATCCCCCGACAATATATTCATTTTTTGAAATTTTTGAAAATAACCCATTAGAAAAATAAGCATAAAGTCTATATTATTATTTATTTTACCTAGGTCAATGCTTTTGGCGGTGATAATCAATTTTCTTTAAGAGACAACCATTACCTCTTTGTCTAATGGCAGTAATGTAAAGTGTGAACTGTGTTCTTATTTTCATTGTAAAAGCCATATTGTGTTCATACCTTTTAAATGTTTCTATCCACCTTTCCTATACCTTCTTTCAAATGTAATACAAATATTTATTATTTAAAATGTTCCCCATATACCCACTTTAAACCAAATTGTAAAGAATATTTCTGAAATTTTAATTTTTTTTATATAAGTCTAGTAATTTCCCCAAAAACAAGTATAAAGTATTATTCATCATGTAAAATAATCTACAGATAGGCTACCCATTTTGAACAGACTCAAAGAGGCAATTTAGGTAAAATTGCCTATTTTCACAACTCCGCCAATAAGAAACAATTCTTTTACTTTTTAGAATTATTATCGATGTCAACATTGAATGAAATCCATCAAAATGTTTCATCTGTAGATTGTAGCATGAGATACAGACAGACATAATTTTGAGTCATACTTTGATTAATTCAGGGGCAGATTTAATATAATATATTATAAATTATAATATAATATTATGAGGCTTAAAATATGAGTAGAACTATAGAGACAGAACAATAACAAATACTATTTTACATATATAAATCGATGGTTTGCTTAAGAAAGTGTTTTTTCTATCAAACATTGTAAAAACACATGGGATGGGGGGAGGGGGGGGGGAACCAACAAATAACCTGAACATGTAGTAAGACATAGTACTAAGATATGATTTTTTGAAAATTTTAAGCTAAATTTAGGGGAAATCTCAAAATTTTATTAATAAACATTTTATCAAAGGTTCATGTTTGCAAAAAAAAACTATTATAATAGTGAATTATAATTGAATCCATAATATTTATCGTATTCTGATCAAATCATTACAACGCACAGTGGTAAAAAGATGAAAACATATTATGGATATAACAGTGTATTCTACCTGCATTGGTGGTTGCATGATCTAATGTGTCACTCTTGCAATAGACTGGAATACTGATTGTGGTGAGGTTGAGGTTTGAATCACAGTCAGATATACCACCAGATGGTTTCACTCTGTCCCTCCATGCAAATGCAGGTATATTTCCACTAAAGTATAGCTTTTTTCATCCATAGCACAGTTGAGTAATTGTACATATCTGTATAGCCCAAATTGGTGTTTAAAAAAAGAGCATATTTGTAGAGTGGTGTTACTGCTTTGAGGAAGAAGGGTAAATGCTCCAAGGAAGAGTGATCAAATTTTTTAATTTAAATATAAGAATATATATCTTTCAGTTATAATTACTTAAACAACATAAAAAAAGAAAGAAAAATAACCATTATTTTCTCTAATAAAATATAATTTAATGAAAGGATTTTTTCCCCTCATCTTTCCTTGTTGTGATTATTATAAATGCTCATCAGTGTGTTTTATAGAAATTGTATGTGATATGCTTCCATAAGAATACATTTTTAGCACAATTTTTTTTTAGATAAATAGCTATAACTTGCGGGCCAAATAAAAATATGTGATGGGCCGCGGGCTATAATTTACCCAGAGTTAGCCTAAAGTTACTTGCACATTGGAACAGACTACGTTCAACTATATGTTGTGCGTAATTGCACGAAGTCACCCGAGTAATCAAGACAAAGGAAGGGAGTCCTCACACTGGCAGCGACTCAGTCATCCAACTAGACGCATATTGTTCTGACCTGAGACCAGATCCCAACAAATTGGGATTTTAGTTGAAGTCGTACGACTTGACTAGTAATTTCTCCTGTGTTTTGGTTTTGAAAATTTCCAAAATGTAGACAGAAAAATTGATGTCTAGTTTTCAAGCGCAAGTGTCTTTGTGATCAAAAAGACAACCACTACTATTCGAGAGGCGTATAGAGAGATATGTTGTATATTTGTTTGACACATCATTCCTCCTTTGACACATTCTTCATTGACAAATCAATATATTATTTTCAAGGAGGTACAATTGAGAGTTCAATTTTCCCTCTATTTATAAAAACTCAAAATAATGTGATTTTAACTATCAAACTTAAAATAAGTGTTTGCAATAGCCTGAAAATGCAAACAGATATTCTAGTATTTTGGATGATAACAAAACAATCACTTTTAACATCTTTGATAATAAGAGTGTTGAACCTACATCATCAAAGCCAATATTTATGAGAACTTGGTATTTCTCAGAAACATTTTCCTTTAAGCCACTCTTCCTGGGGTGTTTCGATTTTTAGAAAAATGTTTCTGAAATAGCTCCACATGTAGCCCTCTTTTCATTTTGTAATATGTTTCCATAGCGACGGATCCTATCACTGCCATTTGTTCTTTTATTTCAATGTGCATGCACATATTTACTCGGCTGTGATTGGTAGTCCATATAAAGTTAAAATTGAGCAACTTCTACAGAGCAAGGCCTTATGGATAAAGACTCTGTGGCCAGAGCAATCTGATATTGTGGCATCCATTTCTTACGGACCACAGACACACAGATATGGAGTCTGTGTCGACGCCTCAAGTCTGTCTCAATGTATAGAATCCAGTTGTACAATCCAGTTGCATGTAGTCGGCCTTTCGTTGTAGTAGGTTCCAATGTGCGACTGTGTGAGTAGCATAAAACTTGGTATAAGGATAAGTATGGTATGTTATTTGAGTATTGGAGCTATTATGACACAACACAAAAGTACTTAAGTATTTTACCTCTAACTAGGGACGAGCGATTATAATAGATTTGTTGATTATTTTGATGTTACTAATAAATTATTTTTACCGATTAATAGAGTAAATTGATTACCTTTCTAACGATTATTTAATAATCAAATCAAATAATAAGTATAAAATGTATATTAGATTTTCAAAAACATTTTTTTACTTTTGCATGTCACACCCACAGAAGAACAATGATGCAAGTGCAGAAAACAAAAATGTTGGGAAATCGGGTTTTAAGTTTTTCTTTAAATTGAGCTGGGATTTTCGAAGTTGGTTTTGTCATGAGCCTTTTATATTTCAGGTTCAATGAAAAGTTTATGGTTTGACATTTGTCTTAGGATGAAATAATTTTCAGAAATTGCCAAACTTACCTGTAACTAGCCCAAAAACTTCAGGTACGTTCCAATTAGGTCATTGTTCCTCTTGGGAACACAACCTTTTTGATGATTTATGACAGCCTAATTTGCGCTTTTAAGTTATTTATTCTGATAATTAAAGGCTATTTATGCCCTTTCAAGGCGCCTTTTCTTTCTTTCTTTTGTTGCAAAAGAAAACCTTTTATATATTTTTTAGGTAAGGACACAATCAATGGACATAAGAATAGATGATAATCTTTTAATTGTATCAAGGTACATTATCATAATAATCTCATTTAAAACACCCAAACAGAATAAATTATTTAAAAGAGTTAAACAAACTGGAAATAATAATATTGAATAACGGAAAAGTTTACTCCAACGAATGCTTAACTTCGTTTTCCCTAAATTCTCTATAACAAGCTACTGAAGAAAGGTGCATAGTATTTTAGATTAATGTTCCTTTCAACTAAGCCCTACCGACCTTTTCTTTTGCTGTCCGCAATAGAAATTTTTTATTTGTATGTTGGCTTTATTTTTATTGATTTCACTGATTTTGCTTCTAATGACCACCTAGGTCTAATTTCTACTTCCTTCCAATCCTGCTTACTGTAGCTTGTTTGTACAAGTACATGTCACTGTCTTTAGCAAAGTTAAGTTCCGACACTTTGATTGGGTCACCATCCAGGTTTTTAGTTATGTTGAATGCCAATTCCTCTGACAATAATTTGAAATCCACAAAGTCAATGTACCCTAATTCTTGGACAACAAAAGGCTTTCCTTTCTTCTTGGCACTTCTAATCAGGGAAACGTATTGATCCAGAATGTAAATAGGCGCCGAATGTTTTACCTTCTTCAGCGATTTTTCAATTATGCTTGAGGCATTATCTTCCTCATTTTGAGTGTGTCCACGATTAATGAACATGTGCATAATACTCTTTATTTCTAGCTTCTCTACTGCGTATAGGTATACTCTACAGATAAATATGAGATCAAAATAATTACATCACTTGGTTTATGTATGAGGCTAATCGATGTTTTAAATCTAAATCTAAAACATACACTTGCAATAAGTACAGGACATGTATAATAAGTATAAAATAGCATTGCTAATAAGGCTATGCTGAGTTAATCCTATATTGGTGTTATCCCCTATCGGTATTTTTGCTGTCCACAACAATTATCTGAATAAAACACAACATCACTGATGGAAAGAGAGCCGACCAACTCTTCGAGGAACTTCGAGATACAGGAACCTCTTTCAACGGAACCTCGGTGTCCCAATCCTTCATGCCAGAAGTAGCATACAGTTTGATTATTACATATCTCCGATATTTGAAATCAAAGATGTGAGGTAAATAACTTGCAGGCCCCAACTTGAACTTGTGTGAGAGGAGCAACCATTATTATTTCTTAAGGTGTCACTAATTACTGTAAAGTTGTAGCAGTTCAGCAGTTCAGTTGACTTGTAGAAAAAAGCATGTGTCTGTCCCATTTGTACTGGCAACACAACTTAAAGATCATGTACTGCCAAAATCATTTGAGATACAGCTTCTCTACATTTTTCCTTATCTCTTGCCTTCTCTGACCGACTTAACTCATTTTCATCTTGATGTAGTTGATAATCATTTTTTAATTTTACTTTTTCATCCCCAGTTGTATTCTTGCACGCTTCACAAATGTCACGCTGATCTTTCTTTGGAACAAAGAATCCAATATTGAATTCATTATTGAAGATTCGGCAGTAAGCATCATAACTAGCTAATAATTTCTGTACATTCCTGCAATTGTCAATCCTCCATCTATAAATTCCCTAGTTGTGTTAGCTCTCAAATAGGTACTTTCTACTCGAGGTATCAAATTTATGTGCACTCGAACAGAATCCACAATTTCCTTGTCAGTTTTCCAGTGCTTGTTATGCTTGCCACACGCATATCTTCCGGAACTATTCCTAAACCAGTAGATTTTGCTTGCATTACTACGGATGGTCCGCTTTATTATTTCCCAAGTGTCAATCAGGAATGTCTTGCATACCAGAACTATTTTCACACTATCAAGGATGAAGAATGCGCAGTTCTGCCTTCTCGGTCCTGCGTTGTCTGCTTTAATGTGACGATATTTCAGTTGTAGTGGTTCAGTGCATGTGGCTAAAAAGTCTTGTTGGCATTCTTATGAGGACAACTGCCAGTAATTTTTAAACATCGCGGCCCTGAGGAGATCAGAAAATTTGATCACACAGGAAAGTTTGCATTTTTGAGGGCAAGGTGGCCTCATCATTTTCTCTTTGATTGTCTTGCCACTTCGTGATGTGTAGCTTTTCCCAAAATTGTTTAGTAGCTTAGAAAAATTTGTTTTCCATTTCTCTGGGGCTCGAGCTCTTTTTTTTCCTTTTTTATGAAAAGACTCATAGTTGATGTTAGAATTGTAAACTGATACTGACTGAGGTCTCTCACTAAATGACGATGAAGAACTGCTGCTCTTGGACGGCCAATAACCGTCATTGTCTTCTCTCGAAAAATCGATATATTTGTACCTTTTTGGCCTATAGGATACCTATAATATTTAGAAAAACAGAGTCACTTTAATAAAATAGATTTACTATAGTAAACAACTAAACAAATCGTCAAACATACAAGTTTTACATGATTACAGGTATATCAGCGTGAATAAACTTTCTTCCAACACAAATGGACTAGAGAGATTATTTGTGGTACCAGGGCAGTACAGTCGCCAGGCCACATGTTGACGCATGGTGTACCAATTCAAAACTGGTCACGGTGAAAAGTGTTTCTAAAAATAGGGGGTTAAAGAACAATTAGTGGAGAGCAAAATTAAGAATATAACATTTACACAGTCTCACTCAGTAGGGTTGAATAATAACAAGTATCCATAAAACATGATGGATCCTCAGCTGATAAATCCAGCTAATTGAAGGCTATGAAACAGGTGTCACAAAAGTACTACTGCTGGTCATTTTCCCCTACAGTACTGCCAGAGCATTATATAGTACATTGATATCTATTAATACCAAAACTAAATCAAAAGCCTAGTCACAGGCAAATATAAAAATAGAATAATTTGCGCGGACCCCACTATGATGCTAGGGTAATTTCCTTGGGTTGCGCCACTAAGCTAATACTCTGCTAGAAAATCTGTATCACTTTTAACTGAGCTGGAAAAGGCAAAAGAAAAAGACATCCTGGTGGTAGCCCTCAATAAAAAAACTAATGTTCATGACGTTTAGGACGTCATGATTAATCCGGTATAAGGTTGTAATGAACTTGTGACTTAGTCTAAGTCACCCAACTAAATAACAAAATTTTAAGCCAGAAGCTTTTATGTAAGAACCGTGCCAAATAACACATAAATTAACTAAGCAAAAACTTCTATGTTGAAGTTGAGATACTAATTAGTTAAACCAAAAAAAACATTCTAACTGACATATTTCCAAAACAAAACTTGGCTTCTCTCTAAATAATAAAATATAATTTTCCTTTAAAAAAGGGTTGAATAATTAAACTACTTTACAAGAGTCCAAGTCATAGACTTGGCGACGACGACTGGATACTAATACCGCAGAATCCGTCATCCATGTTTACGGCGAGTAGGATCGGGTGACCCATTATCCTATCGTCACTGCTAAAGGTGGGGAATCTGACGTCGCAGCCTCCATGATCCTTCGTGTAGGTGCCGGGCGAATTTTCCTGGTTGTCTCAACTCGCTGTGGAACTTTTCTCTGATCTGAAATCCCTGGATGGCCTATATATATAAACACAACCTGGCTAGGACAAGAAGAAGAAATGGGGAATAAATTATGTAAAAACAGGCAGAAACAAAGGAGGATGAAAGTGGGGAGAAAAGGGAAACAAATGAATCAAATCAAAAGTTCTTCAAATAACCACCAGTGTCACTGTGTGCGCAACAGGTCTTTGAGTCGATCCCCCAACTTTAGTTCTTTTCACCGGCTGAGCTAGCCATGGCACACGCGAGTCGGCCATGACAAACAATTTCGTGTTTTTTAAAAGAGTGATATCTGCAGACATCTGGCCGGGGTGAGCTTGTACACAAGTATATTATATCAAAATGTATCTGTATTAATTTACTTATTTAATATCCACTGTTATTTTTATGAGAAGTAAGGATATAGATGTATTATTTTTTTTCATGTGCGTAGACCACGTGGCAGGCGTACGTAAGTCTATGAGGTATCATCCACCGGGAAAAGCGAAGTGTTAAAGTATTTTATTCATAAACACAATAATATTAGTCCTCTTCTTTGATATTTTAATACCGTAACTATCAAAAGACAATATTTTTGACCAACCACGTGTTAGAAGGTAAGACGATAAGTAACTTTAGTAGATCAGAAGATATAACTTTAGAGACAGTTTATATTAAATATGCTGGTATAATTTCTATCTTGCACAAAATCACCAAAATATTAAATATTTTCTTGTAGCTGTTCATCCATTTGGTTGACACGCTACATATTCATTCGAAGCATAGACGATGTTTCGATCAGGAATCTGCCTCAAGTTCAGTTTTGTACTGCCAACCGTCTTAGATTCATAGATTGCACAGGAAGTACTGGGCTCTGTGTCAGCTGAAAATGGTTTGATAAATTATTAATTTAATACTTAAGTTGGTAGGCTAAAGTTTAAGTTAAATAATTATTATAGTACATTTTTAACATACCTTCGCAAAAAGAACTAGCAGTAGCAGACTTATAAGACTTGGAAGGAATGGTCAGTATCATTAATTTCTTCTGAATTTACTTCCATTTTATCCTTCTGATTTAAATCTCTTCCAGTATAAGGAGGGACCAACATTCTGTCAGTTTCTGGAGTAGCCCTTTTAGCGACTAGCTCTGTTAGTTTCAAGGTAGTTCCAAGGTGGTGTCCATTTCATCTGAAAATGGTTTTATAGACAATAATGGATGGATGTAAAAGTGCGCAATTTTGTTACAGCCCAATAAATCAACTATCTGTACCTCTAACAGTAATAATAGTTTCTCCAAAACTACAAAACCTCTTTAGGTAGGGCAGCATTTTTAAGTCAAAATCATTTTAGATGAAATTTTTTTTTTTACATAGAACCTACTTACATTCACAAGGAAAGCTGACAAGAGGTTTGTGAGCATTTGACCAAAATTGTTCCATATTGTTAGTGTTACCGGTATCCCCATTTTCCCCAAGTGTATTATCGTAGTTAACATCTATTTCCGAATCAATATGGGACAGATTGAAACGATATGCGGCTTCTAATTCTGTCAGTTCAAAGGAAAGCCTACTAGCACTGGCCTCCATTTCACCTGAAAATAATTGTTTGGTAGACATGAGTTATGACTCAACCAGGAAAAACTAGGCTTTTTTTAGTAGAATAATGCAGAAGAGTAATAATACATCTCAATGAAGGATGAAAGCTAAAAGAAAGAATTTTTTTACATACCTCCACAAAGTAAATTATTAGCTGGTTCTTGAGGATTGATAATGGGCGTGTTTTTACTACTAATATAATATAAATTTCCGTCAGTCGTATTGTTGTGGTTCACACCCCCTGGAAAAGTATGAACCACTCTTAAAGAAACAGGTGATCCATTATTATCTGTAACAGCCAGCTTTAGATGGAGGAAATTATTCATAACCTAAATCGAACAATAAAACAATGACATATGTGCTCTTTGACTGAACAAAATATTTGGACAAAAATTACAAAAAGAACATTTATGCCTATGCAATTATAAAATATAAAAGGAGAATAACAACAGCACAATGTTCTGTTAAATGCAGTTAAGTTTAAATTGATTCTAAGTAGAATAATGACTGAAAAAACACATCATTGTTCTTTTGGAGACACAGGTAAAGTTTGTTGTTCCAATGGTGAAGGTAGTACTTATGTCATTTTACACTCAAAATCAACACTCCCAACTAGAAGGCTGATGCAGAACTAACCATTATGGAACTGTGGTACTGAATTTATTATTGGTTCCAGCTAAAAAGAACAATGACATGACAACGTCCTACCGGCGACTATAAGAAATACTCTCATGTCATTGTTCCAGGGTAAAATAATGAACTTTTGTAACAATCTGATGCACTTATCTCAATTCAAGCAAAATTTGCAGTTGCGTCAGTGTTCTTCCGTGGGTGTGATATCAAGAGAAAGTATTGCAATCATGACCTTTGATGTCTAGATCATTATGAATTTTGATATTTCATGAAAGTGACCGTTAACCCTAACAAAGTGGATCTTACTCAAATAATAATTAATACTGACAGTCTGACTGATCGTGTAGGGGCTCATAAACTATAGACGATTTGACTTGTCATCTCGACAGCAACAACAAGCCTGACCCTATCAGTTGTTACCTACATACGGCCTGACATAGCACCTGATTTCATCAGTTGTGAAATGATTTGTTTGTGGTGGTCTGGCGGTCGGGTGGGCCGGCCACCTGACATGAAACGGTAATTAGCAATAGATGACACCCCTACGCATGACCTTATAGTGTGTCTGATTTTACCAAATCGGCCTGACCGCCTGATCAAATCATATCGTATATAGCCCGCTTATGAAAGTAACTTTAATAATCGTCAGATGGCATATAGCCCAAATGGGTAGTAAGACTGTCAGATAACCATTGAGTCTTATTCCATTGTATTAGAAACATTATTTTTAAAATTTATTATTTATCATCGCGTCCTATTACCTGTTTGGGTCACACGCTTAAGTACTATTTATGCTTATGTGTTAGGATTGAGGGAGGTTATTTATATAGGAAGTGTACTAATCATTTTCATGGATGGAGAGTGGAAAATCATTAGGGAAAACCACCCTGAGTACTGAGTACACCTACCCAAGATTCGAACCTTGATGTCCCCGTCATCGACAACCAAGGGCAGAAACAGGGGTTGTTGTCATTGGAAGCGATTGGCCCCTCAAGTACAAACCTATGTTTTAATTAATACATATTTTAATCAATAGACATTATAATAACAATATGGTGACCTGGCGGTCTAGGGGTAAGGTGTCAGACTTCTGTGCTGGCGGCCGGGGTTCAATCCTCGGTCCCGGCACAGATTTATCTGATTACCAAACCCTTCCTTCACCTCTGACAAGACATCTTGTGAATGTGGGGAATGCCAGGCCTCCACCGTGGTTCGGATTCCACGTTAAACTGTAGGTCCTTCATTTCATCTCACAATCACCCTACCATTACACATTAGCGTAAGTGCGTATAACCCAAACGGGTAGTAAGACGGGGTGATGATAATAATAATAATAATAATAATAATAATTTTAGTAATACTTACTTATTCTCTGGCATTAGGAACTCTAAAGTTAATTGCCGCACTTAAAAAAGTACGCCATCAATTCCTATCCTGAGCTAGCCCGATCCAGTCCACCTCTTTACATCCTATCTTTTTCAGGTCCATCCTAATGTTATCCTCCGATCTGCGTCTACGCACGGCCATGGTCTAGATCTTCCAAGTGGTCTCTTACCATTAGGTTTGCCAGTCAAAACCTTGAACGCTGTTCTAGTTGTTTTCATTCAAGTTGCATGTCCCACCTACCGTAATCTGTGAGATTTTATCACCCCAACAACGTCTGGTGAAGAGTACAGTGTATGTAGCTCACCATTATGTAGCCTCCTCCACTATCCACTATCTTCATCTATTTTTGTCCGTATATTCTCCTAAGCACTTTGTTATCAAACACCCTAAATTTCTTCTTGTTCTGTAAGGTAAAAGACCACGTATCACAACCATAAAGAACAACCATTAAATTATTACCTGTATATTCTTAATTTCACATTTCTTGACAACAGGCGAGATGCCAACAGCCTCTAACCGAGTAATAGCACGCATTTCCTGACTATTCTTTTCCTGTCTTCCACTCTAATATAATTATTGTAAGTTAAAATTGTGCCTAAATATTTTAACTAAATGATCCTTTCAAACACTATGTTATTCGCAGTTATCTCTAAATTGCCGTCATCAATCTATGTTCTCTTTGTATTCATATGCTTCATCTTCTCAGCGTTCACTTCTAAATCTATTACCCCGCTGCTCTCTAATAAAATTTCCTCATTTCTCGCCACAGTGTCCTTACTATTAGTGCCTAACAAGTCTAAATCATCTGCATATCCTAAAACCTACATTGTACTGACAATTACAAGCCATCCCTACTCTCTTGCATTACCCTAAGGACTAAAAGCATATTCTAAGTCTAGATTAAAAAGTAATGGGGAAATTACATCTCCTCGTTTCAAGCCATTACGTATTTCAAAAGCCTCTGATAAGTGACATTCAACTCGTACCCTTCCACATGAGTCTGTCAAACATACCTCAACTAGCTTAACAAGTTTTTTCGGTATCCCAAACTTAACTAAAAGTTCATATAATTTATTTCTTTTAACCGAATCATAAGCCCATTTTCCCCCCCAAAATTTGGTAAATAGTAAAAATCTGATCTGTTTTCGATCTATTTCGTCGAAATTCACATTGATGATCCCCAATTATTTCCTCTTGATATGGCGTCAATCTCATTAAAAGTATGTTGGATACAATTTTGTAACATGGTGATAATAAGATTGTTAATTTATTAAAGTTATTGTAATTAATTATAATAATAAAAAGAGGACTTGTAATAAACCCAAAGTTTTTACAAGCAAGTCTCTAATTTTAATTATAAAGATAAATAAAATAAAAAGTCACTCTTTCAAAAAAGTAAAATATATGTAGAGTTGTAGACCTGCAGTATATAGGAATAAAATATTACAAATACTTAGTTATCATACTAAAATCAGTAATCTAATCGAGGCCGTAGCCAGGAGAGGAGGGGGGGGTGGCAAACCCACCCGCAAAATTTTATGAACAAAATATATATGGCTTTATTTATGGTTCAAACAACATTAAGATACAAATACAAATTTAGGGGCTGTTACCATGAAAAGCACTTCAGAAAGCTTCTAGAGGTGTTAAATATTTATAAATTTTCCTAGCCTTTGGCATTTTGGGAGTTATTTTACCATAAAAAACCGCTTCACAAACCTTCAAAAAATATTTAATAATTAGACATTTTCCAAGCCTTCAGCAGCTAGGGGGTTATTTTACCATGAAAAAAAACACTTCAGGGAGCATCTAGAACAGTTTATCATATAGAATCTTTTCTAGCTTCCAGTAATCGGGGGATGTTCCCACCAAACCCTCCCTGAAATTATTTGCTGGCTATGACCTTGAATATAATTACTACAAAATTTTAGTTTTAAACATAAATTTGAGGCTGCGATTATCATTGGTTTCAAAACGGTTAACAACCTTGTTCAGCTCTACCAGAACATCTTGATGGAGATGGAGAAAATCACCTAAGTTATTCTGTATTATTAGATTTTTCTCTCACACATGAATGAGTCCCTTATACAGATACCAATATGATTTCTTGTTTTGTTTTGTATTGTTTGTATAAACGTATCGTTATAGTATTAATCTCTTTCTTTTTTTATCTTAAATATCCAGGAATAGTTCTAGGATCCTGTTTTATTCTCCCTAATAACCAATCTACAATGTAGTGTATCCTCTAACTCTATCTTTGATACTCATTACTGAATGTAAGATACATCAGTGGACTGAGGTTATTCCTGGATCCGGAACGATGTCATTGAGATTTGTGGATGACAAATATATAGCTTAGAGCTCTTGTGTAGACCAAAGTAATGCTTTATGCATTCTTCCATTATGTTAGCTACAAATCAAAATGCTACACTATTAAAATTATGAACATGAACTTGACAGATAACTAAGTAAAATCACCAGATTAGTCGCTAGGAGCTAAAAATGAAAATTTAGTCGGTTCAGACTTGTACACTAGTTATAGTGACAAAGTCATGCATAGGTAACTAAAGACGGGCATTATAAGGATAGTTAAAGTTCAAAATCATCGTATTTATATTAGCATGGATTGAAAATATATTAAAAACCCGAATAAATTATACATTAGAAGAAGAAATGCATATTTTATAATATTACAAATATAATACATCCATGAATTCTTTTTGTGCTTCCATTTAAATTACATTAAAATATAAAAATATTGACTAACACCTTTCATTAGCTAGCAATTTTGACTTGAACCCCTACTAACAAGATCTTTTGTTTTGTACTCGAATGACGAATCTAGCCTTTTTGAAAGGTTAAAAAACATTTTTGTATTCCTGAACTAAAATCATTCTTATTTGAGAGGAGTGGTCGAAAAAAACAACCATTCAAATTCGATTTATGTTATCCACACTAATTTCTCATAAAATTAATTAATTTCCGGTGAGCTTAACCAATCCCAGCACAGGATAAACCGTAAATATTTTCCAATGTTGATTGTTGACAATATTTATCACCGATTAGGATAACACGAAATATTTATCTCTGTGATAGATAAACTACTTTCTTACTATTGTAAATAAATTTACTGGAATACTTTTATTATCTAAAAAAGAAATGTTACTTCTGAGCAAAAACATATCTTAAAAGAGAGACAAAATATTTTTTTTATATTACAATAATTGAGTATTGTTTATTATTATTATTATTATTATTATTATTATTATTATTATTATCATAACAACCCTTTGTAAAAACAGAGGTTCGAGATTGCCCATCCATCACACCTTCTAATGTGTCAATTAAATAACCTGCACTACGTTTATTCAATCTAAATTGCTTGACAAATGCTTTATCACCATAGAAATTGCACTATCCCTATCGTTAAAGATAAGAAATGGCCTATTTAATTCAAGTTTACGTTCTTCTATTTCTTGGACTGTAAGCAAATGTAAAATACGCGCCTTCTCTATTCACCAATACTGCTAAACCCTCCGAAATTTTATATTTCGAGTGGGTAGAAAGAACCCTTAGATAACTAGTGATAGAGATCAGTTTAAATTGTTTGTGTCTCAAATGGTCTCAAATGATTGAGGAATATCAAATGTGAAAACTTGAATAGAGAAAGTCCTCTACCTGCTTAAAAGCACAATCAGGAATACGGGTCCATGGTTCCATAATCATTAGTATAGATGACCAATTATATTACTCAATAAAATAAGCAATTTCCTTCAGTGTTGAATGATTGGTAAATCATTTTCTTGGCAAACATGTTTGCCTAGATCCATGCATTATTATGTAGGCACAGCTTTAAAAATGGTTATTCATATACCAAAAAAACAAATGTTTAGGAAATACAAACGTTTATTTATTTGCATGGAATCTCACACCAGCAAACAAAGGTTTCAGTCTTGTCTTGTTTAGATTATTACAGACGGAAAGGTCATAGTTTGAATCCAGGGATGGTGTACAGGTTTTTTTCTAAAGGGTGTAAGATACCTCTTTTACTTACTCTATTATTTTCAATAAACATTCCAATCAATAATAAATGTTGATTTCTGAGAGAAACCTCCTGAAGCGGTGGGCAAGGAAGCACCTCGACTGTTTGCTCTCTTAGTCGATCGGAACACAGATCATCTTTTTCTACAGGACCTCTGGGTTAGGTTCGAGCGGCTGGCAGGTTGTACCCAACCTGAGACGACATCCACCAGTTACCACGTGGCGGAAACTTCCATTTATTCCTTTAAATGGGCCAGGAAGCAGATGGTCAGACGATCTCGGGACACGCCTCCTCCTTCTTTATCACACACAATGCGATACTAATCTCACTTAATAACTTAGCGTTTTCCGCACCCAAACTTGGGTTTTACCACGTGGTTTCTCTCGTTTTTTCTTTTTCTCAATTTGTTATTAATTATATTCACAGGAACTACAACAGAGAACTGACACAAAGTCAGGCTATTTACATTTTTATGTTCACAGAAAATTATAAGTAATGAACAATAGCAACTCAACAAAAACAAACATATTA
>CABFOV010002091.1:0-20453 GCA_902141375.1 Timema poppense | reverse complement strand
CCCTCCCTCCCAATTATCTCTTCGTGATCTGAGAACACATGATTACCGTAGGGTATATAATGTTTAGAGTCTAGCTATAGTATAGTTACGCATTACACTCTGGGCTTACAAGGTAATAAGCCTAACTATTAAGTGGGCTCGACACTCATTTCAAATATCACTTTGGTATTAAAATGTTTATCTTTCAAAATTTAATGTCTCGAACTTCAGTAGATAAAATATATAATTATGAATAATACATTACTATGATCATGTATATTGCCCATAAGGCAATGTTAACTTGGGGAGAACCATTCCTGCTTCATTTATTTTTGTGCGTTTAACTTCCGCATCACGGAAAGTTTAGTGGTGTGTTGTAACTTGCCTGAGGAAGCCACGATATGCTAGCTTTATTTCTTGCCACCAGGGCCTATTTAGAGTATTTGTTAAGGGTTGAGATATTTTATTTTTACAGCCTTGTTTTCATTTAGAGGTTGGTTAAATGTGGGGCCACGAGCAGCAGGGAGGATAAATCTTGTGTGGACACTTTGTTGGGTATTAAATGTAGGATAGTTTATTATCGTCTCTTTGCTTATATATATATATATATATATGCACAGGGTGGCCCATGTCCCCACATTTAGTAATATATAGTTACTAAATGTGGGGCCGTGGGCCACCCTGTGCATATATCTACGGAAGGCACTCCGTTTATCGTTAAAACGTTAGGTTGTTTAGTATTCTTAGACTTTTGAACTTTATATTTTGTCAGGTATTATTGTAATGCCTCTACCGTTGTTTAGGTTAGGTACGTGTGATCTTTACTCAACTTATGTTTTATGCTAGGGCATGTGCTGGCCCTTTGCCATTAATTATGAAAGATATTTATTGTAGTGAGACGGGAGACCAATTTATTAGAGTTTTATTGTCATTTTCTGGTGATGCCATTATGGGATGTCTAAAAATAAGGAGCCGTCTGTTTTTTGTTATTATTTTAGTGCCCATCTGGCCTTGGTGGTAATCCTTGTATCTTATTGCCCACTTTGCTTATGTCCTCACTTAGTACTTTAACTCTTATGTTCCTTTCCCTCATTAAGCTGTATCATGTTAACTGTGAAATAAATTTATAACTCTCTTGTCCTTACCTCTGTGGGTTATTTGTATGGGACAATGATAGGGGTAGGCCAAAAGCTAATAGTATTAACCTTTGAACAAACAACGAAGGTTGACATAAAATGGTATGAAATTTGATACCTGCATTAATGGTTGCAGGGTTTAAAGTGCAGTGGCTGTTCTAGGCTTGTACCCCTTTCCGCCCCGCCCCCCAACAAATAATTTTTTTTTAAAATTACAATCCATGTATTATTAATTTATATTATATCATCATTATATGGGTTACTGTTGTTCAATGTGTGTCGTGGGATTTTTAACGTCACTTATGACTGGAATAATGCTGTCATTGTTCCTTTGTACTGTAGCGTCGTACCTAGCTACAAGTCCAGAATTAAAATTGAGTAATTACGAAATAAGGTAATTATTTATCAACTTGTAAAGATGTTCCAAATAACAAATATCTAAAACCAACAACCCGGTAATATGGAGGCTATACACTCACCAAGGCTCACCAAATCTCACCAAGTCTGATCGAGACCTCTCCCCGTCGAATGGGACACACATGCACGCAACAACACATCCACTCCCGTGGCTTGGATAAAGAAGGCTGATTGAGATGCGAACCAAATCAGCGTCTCGCCCAGCCCCTAACAATATAGTTGTCAACATGACTTCGCGAACATCCGCTTCTGGGATGTTCGAGTTTGGCCGAGTAATTACTGGGATGTCCGCGGTACGTCCAGAGCGCTAGTCTTCACCCTTCTTTTTGTTCTATGTGTTTCCCTTCCTCTCCCCCTCTTCTGAGAACGTCAATGACCTGTTTGTGCTATATAACATCAGGTGTTATTTTGTATGGTACTCTTTGTATCACTGGCTCTTACCAGGTGAGGGCGCTGGTTTATAACTAATATTTGGGGATATTAATCAAAATTCTCTTTGGCTTTAAATATTGGGAGGAATATTATTCAAAATTACTGTTTGGCGCTTCTTTTCATGTTTATGAATGGGGATTCTAATTTGGTTTGACGTGGGTGAACCATGGATTCATAATAGTAACTTTCTAGGGGAATTCATGTTAGACTTAGTACGCCTTATTAACTGTAGGTGCGCCCGAGCCTTTATCTTAGAGAATCTTAGTAATCGTTTGATATAATCTTGGGTATTTTTAGATGATATAAGTTCACTTAGTTATGAAGGTATTTTATATGGAATTGTTAGATTAGGTTATCATGAGCGCAACGGGAGTTTGCGGAACTTATTGTACACATCTAAAACTTGTTTGTAATATTAGGTTATGCTTCGTTACTTAGGATTAGAACTCAACGGCCATTGTTGGGATCTCTGTTTAAAATATTCGGCCGCTAAGTCATGTATATAAACTTACCCAAATTATCCCATTTCACCTTCAACTGGACTCAGCTAACCAAACACCTAATCCAAACCCACCAGATACAGCCATCTAGTCACACTCATACTAATTAACTGAGCAGCGCAGCCGAATTTTGAATGTCGACCACTAGTGGGCGGTTTAAATGCAAGTAAATTCGAGAATACCGAGCAAGTCCTGGAAGGTTCTAATTGTTAGGATAAACCAAGAAGTTCAGAACACCATGGACTAACTGCTCATTATTGCACATGTGAATCTTCATGTGTTCCCCCTCCCATATTACAACCCTTTCCGCCCTTGTCCTATTTTCTTTACAACCCCTTTTCTGGGATTAGCCGTATATGTACATATCTTCTAGAACTTAACTTGCCCTCTAGGGAAATCCAATTCCTGAATAGGATAGTAGCATCCGTGCTAAAGATGTACTAATATGTAAGCAAAATTTACTTTTGGATATAATAATTTTTCTTTTATATTCTCAGTATTTAAAATTCATATTAAGTCGTAATATTTAAAGCTATTTAAAATAAAAAAATAAAAAATTGTAACGAGAAAACTCTACACTTTACATATATTTTTAATATTTGAAACATTGAAGGTAAATAATGCGATTATATTGGTAAAATTTAGTAATATGAGGCGAAGGTCATTATAAATTTTCTTTACACTTTTTACAAAGTTTGTCTATTTATGATTAAGAAAAATAATATATTTTTTGGTACCGTACAATTAGGAATCTAACATTTTGTGGTCAGAAGTTACTATTATGTAATTATTTTGCAATGTTCCACGGAAAAATTAAAAGGGGAATATTTATTTATTGAAATGAAATGCCATTAGCTTAGTATGTTGAGAATTAACGGTTATGAAATAATTTAACAATGTCCCGTTTATAACTAAATTGAGTAATATTTACGTATTTGTATAAAAAGTTATTGTCTTAAGATGTTGAGTATGGAGATGATTTTCCTATATTTTGAGAGCTAGTTTTTATTACGGAGTTGTTAGGCAATTGAAAACTTGAAAATCCCTTACAACGTAAGGGAAATGTGGTATTGAAAGCTAAACATTCATTTTTGCTAAATAATGTTAAATATTTATTATATAATGTGTTTTCAAATAACGTTACTCAAATTAAAGGCATACTATGGCCTCCCGAATCCAATATACATGCTAATAGCTTACTTTAAATATAAGTGAATTCTTGGCACACTGTTTGCAACATGAATAATAACCAAATATTTAAATATATTAAAGATCCTATTCGTATTTGTAGAGTATTACTTGTAAAACTGAATTATATATCCTTTAATGTAAATGAATCGTCAGCCAAGTGTGGTTTAAAACCTCCCTATTTTCAAACAATAACACTTTTATTCATCATATACATGCTTTCGCATAAGAACATTGAAATAAATCGTTAAATCTCTGTCCCCACAATAAAGCAGACAATAAACTTGAGCGTCACGTTTTGTTCCTTGGCGATGCGTATGTTTATGTCCATACATTATAATAGAGAGATAACTTGTCTATATCCATCCATTATAGTATAGAGACCACTGGTCCTTTGAAAGGGGTGTGTTTATTGTATCATAGTAGTGTGGTGTGATCAAATATTCTTAATTTTTAATTTAAAAATAAAATAAAATTCCATACTTAAGAACTTTCTCTTTTTTAAAATATAATGATAAATTATGTTATTTTTTTACGAATTCTGGTGGGATCTTTGATAGTATATTTTGGCAACACTGAAATATATTTGTAATTTTTATTATCTGTGAAAGCATGTTACCCTGCATGTGACATGTTCTAAAGATGATTTGAATATATAAATCTTATAAAAATTCTGTTGTCTTCTCATAATTTTATCCAGAAAATATAATGTTATAAACACAATCATGGATAAAGTACATCATCAACTTTACGAAGCTTTATCTTCTTTTACAGAAGCTCACAAGGTTCTTGATTTAGAATGGGTAAAATATGTTTTGGTGAGTATGCTTATAATCTTCATTTAACATATCTGTACACGAGAGCTAAACCAACGTGAGTCACAATACTATAATTTTCCAGGAGGAGGCAAAAACTCAAGTTAAATCATGTCAACCATAATTTTAGCGTCATTATTTTTCCTTTTTTTTAAAATTCAAATTTTACTTAACACTTTTTTAATGTTTTGATTAAAGGACTATTGTTGGAATTGTGATATTTCCATACGACCACGGAATAATATACTCACACTTTTTAAGCTCTAAAATTTCAACAATATTTCGGACTTAAAGCTCTTTATTTTACAGTAGCCCTATAGTATTATTACAATAGTAGCATATTTTTTCCTTTGCAAAGTAGTGTTCTTTTTGCTAGATAACAAATCACATTCTAATAAAAAAAATGCATTAATCCATAGTATTATTATTAGTGTTCTATAGGCCTATATTTTTTCCTTTGCAAAGTAGTGTTCTTTTTGCTAGATAACAATCACATCCTAAAAAAATACATTAATGTTAGTATTATTATTATTGGGTGACCTGGCGGTCTAGGGGTAAGGTATCAGACTTCTGTGCTGGCGGCCGGGGTTCAATCCTCGGTCCCGGCACAGATTTATCTGATTACCAAACCCTTCCTTCACCTCTTGTGAATGTGGGGCATGCCAGGCCTTCACCGTGGTTCGGATTCCACTTTAAACTGTATGTACTCCATTTCATCTCACAATCACCCTACCATTACACATTAGCGTAAGTGCGTATAACCCGAATGGGTAGTAAGACGCGGTGCTAATAATAAAGTATTATTATTCATTTTCTATAGGCCTATCTATAAACATACCAATATAAATTACACAAGACTATTATTGTTAATCACTAGAAAAACCTGTCTCCACTTGAAACATTTCTATAAAACTTTTGATGTTCTGGAATTCATTGAAGACAAGTCATCAGTCTATTTTACTTTAAGATGCTTATGGGTTTCCTTTGCTGTATTAGCTGTGAGAGAGTTGATGGAAGTATAAGAGATTTCTGTGATTATCTTCGAAGATCAACTGAAGAAAACTCATCATCGAATTAGATTTTGAGAAATAATTCTCTGGAACATTTCTCTTTAGTTTCAGTCAAACAACCAATTATATCAGAATGGGGGTGTCATCCACTTTTTTTCCTTGCTAAAAAATTAATGGTGAAGAGGTTGCCCACCATCAAAGAACTGAATTTCACCAAGGCCTGTAATTTCATGCACTTAACAAGTAAGGGATTTTTCTTAAACTATTGTATAAAGTTGGCTTGATCATTAATAGTGAATATGGTTATCATTGAAAAATGTTTCTTTGCCTTCTATATTATGCTATGATCTCCATCAACCTCCATGTGTATATGACCCATTAGAAGAAACTTGTGGTTGATTTATTTTAGGTTTGGAGAGCTCTTTAGTAACCACATCATGATCATCATTAGATTCTAGTTTTGCTCAACGTATATATCTGTCCAGATTATTCAAATCTCTTGATCACATTCTGTAAGAGTCGGCTGACCATTTGAAAAGGCATGAAACCATTTCATTTCCTCTAAAGACCCCTTTCACTTCATCCCAAAATATGCACCAAGATTCTTGTGATGTGTAATAATTAATTCCGTATATAAAAAAAGTTAAGTTATAGTTGGGTGTCCAGAGTTTCCTTAGATCAAAACTTTAGGAGTTGGTTAGGTAGGGTGTTGGCAAGCATTTCTGAAAGTCTTTCATCATTACCTTATATTATTTACTAGGCCTCTCCAAAACTGCTTGCTCCATGTCTTCTTGTTTAAAATAATATCACATGTTGGCATATACTTTGTGGCTTTCTTCCTCAGGCTTTATTACTTTCTTCTCTTTTGTCAAAGTACCTTGAATCTGGCGTCAGTATTGGTTGCAAAGGTCACAGGTGTCATTATCTGGTAAATGGGAAGACAAATTGAATTCTTCATTGAAGACTTTTCTGCCCAGCCACTCTTTTGCTTCTTTCACTCCCGATGTCTTGCATTCTTCAACATACAATCCCTACATTTTGAAATATTTAGATGGTTTTCCCAATACTTTCTTCTGCTTCTTCCTCTAGAATAGTTGCTTTCATACTAAGGACATTTTCTTATATGATCTCTAATTGTATGTAGTTTTGCATCATGAGTTTTATTTACAGCTTTGTCTATCTCACTTGTTAAGAGCTGACCAAATCCGCATTAGACTAGTTTTTCAATATCTCTCTCACAAGCGATTAACTCATAGACAAAGTATTGAGAAAAAAACAACTTCCAAACCAGTATTTCAGTGTTGGTAGAACTGAATGTTTAAGTGCTAATTTTAGACCTTATATGTTTCTTGGATGAGTTTCTGGGTCTAGAGTTTGTTCATGATAGGTTTTTACCTGGATGACAGTTCAAAAATCATATGTTTAGGTTTTGGGTTGCGAACACTTGGAAAGGATCACTGTTTTGTTATATATGTTAAGTTTTTTAATTACCTCTTATATTTTACATTTAAAATAACATCAACTTAAGTTTTTCATACTATTTCATTACTTTTAATAAATTCCTTTTATTTAACTCGAAACAATATTTTAAACATAACTAAAAGTACTTATTCTTAATTTTGAAACGTTATTAACTATATGTAATATAGTGCGTACATCAATACCTTTTATTACAGTCATCATATTTACTTGGAAAAGAGTAAATACCTGTCTTTTTTATAGATATAATAAAGTATTTTATGAATATTTTAACGTATTTTGCAATATTTAACTGAATAAAATATTTGTATCTGCTGCGTGGGTGCATCATTGTAAAAAACCTGTTTCCATCATGTTCAACCACATGGTTTAAATTCGTCGATCACCATTTAGAAGCTAGTTTTGTTGGACATTTTGTGGAAGTGCTGTGAATAGTATTTTTTTTAAGTGGAATAAAACGATAAATAAGCTTTGTATACCACCTCAAATAAATATATAAATAATATTGGTCAAAATTACTGTGGTTAACTATCACATCCATATATTACCATCCATTTTCATTACAGTGATCCAAAGTGATAGATGTCAGCTGTTGGCGTAGGTATATATATAAAGGAGTATTTCTAGTAAATTTTTCAGCTGTCATCCAAGTAAACTTAGCTCATGAATGATTTATACACCACTTTATGGGTTTGGTTTTAACACAAGACACTATGTATTATGTATTATTGAAATTTAACTAAAAACTTTGAAAAACAAAATTATTTTAATTCATCAACACTATGCTGGGCAGCCAAACTAATTTAAATTTTTTAATAGAAACTAAATTTCACTAGCGATACAACTAAGTTAAATTAAAACCAAGACATTAACTGATAGATATGATATACAAATCGTTACAGTTATTAAACATTTTTAGGAAGAATCGACTAGATTTTTCTTTAGTTTCAAGTAATCCACGGGACTAAACCATCCCTCTTTTTAACTCCCTCAACCCTACCTCCCTCTTAAACATAATTGTCGCTATTCTTTCCACATTTGTTTATCTCGCTTGCTTCCTTCACTTAGTTGGTCACATGGATCCAAGGTAGGGAAGATGTCATAGGCTAACATGGTACCCAAGCCTAGGATTAGGCCTACGTCAGCATTTTTTTTATGGATCTGGAACCTACGGGAATATTACATACATCATCTCAGATGTTGGCCACTTGGAAATTATGCTATAGGCTAGTGTGTGCTATTAATTGGAATTTACAACCAAGGAGCAAAATAATAAAACCAACACCTTAACCAGTAATATTTAGGAAACAACTAAAAGCTAAAAATCTATAAATATGCCGTACCAAAAAAAGGTAGCCTAATTCCCCATTAGGCCCTACCTTAACTTCTTTCTCTCATGATATTATAAATTAGACTTTGCCGATTTTCTTATGGGTTAACTTATTCTAAAAATAAAACTTTCTTTTATTCTTTTATAATTGTGGGTTGAACATTCTGTCCCTAAATCAAATGTTTTTATTCTTATAGAAAAAATTGCGAGGCAATGAAGCGGATGTGAGGGCAGCCCTCATGACCATCACCCAAGCTTTATGTGTCGACACCCACACCTTCCAAATTGTCAACACACTCAACTTCATCTTGCCAGAGCTACTAGG
This sequence comes from Timema poppense, assembly GCA_902141375.1. Classification (NCBI taxonomy): domain Eukaryota; kingdom Metazoa; phylum Arthropoda; class Insecta; order Phasmatodea; family Timematidae; genus Timema; species Timema poppense. The sequence goes on along the minus strand of CABFOV010002091.1, from coordinate 11,842 downwards.
ATTGCTTTCTAATCTGCAAGCAAATGACAATTTGTTGCATATAAAAGAGAGATGTGTGTTTGTAACTCTAGCAAATGTGGCGCTGTATCACCCAGATGGTCTGCCGTAAGTTCATATTTTGGTTTTGAAATTGAAATATATATCAAATATATTATAAGCACAGGTGGGTCAGCTAATGTCCTACATAACCAAAATGGCCTACTATTTGAAATACTATAAGACTGGTAAACTTGAGAGACTAGACAATTGTTTTTCAACTCTCTTATCAGGGTGTGGTGAAACACCTTCCCAATAAAAAAATTGTGGACATAGTGAAACTTGTCTATGTTCCCCATGTACTTCTTTGAACTTCTTCCTCTGGCTTCATTTCTAAGTTTACTCAAAGTTTGCTTGAAGTTATTACTTATTGGTGAATGTAACTTGAGACATATTAAAAACCACAAATATATATATATATATATATATATATATTGTTCGTAGTATTTATTTTAATGTAGATGTTTTAAATTGTTTAGTAACATTTGAAAACTGACTTGTACAAAAGTGAATAATAGTACATCGTGAATTAGGGCACAACTGTTTAAAGCTCAGTTGTGCCAAAGTGAATGCTAGTGGATCGTTGATCCGAGCTGAATTGACTGAACTGACTGAACTGACTTAACTGACTGAACTGAGTTAACTGACTGCCTTGTTTGAACTCTACTGCTTTGAACTGATCTCTCGCCCGCGTGGAAGCTAGAGAGGAAGACTGCGTGACCTGCCTTCTAGTGCCACACATGGCGGGCTCACAGTTCAACAGCGCGGGTGATACGTAGAGTGTGACATCAGACTATACACTAGATAATTCTTAAGATGCTGGTTTATGTATGAAAATCTCTAAGTAGCCTAGTGGACAAAAATTACATTTACAAAAGTCCATATATTTTACAGCAAAGTTCTGCTAGAAATGTCATTGTCGTACTGCTACATGCTGTGGGAGCAGGAGTATTTATTAATTCATTAGTCATACTTATACTTTATAAAGAATAAACTATGGGCATGCATAATGATTTCTTTTTTAAAAAAAAGTCCAAATAGTGGACGTTCACCGTTAAACCCTATGCTATTCTATAGCTGCAGCATGGTCAAACAGTCTAAGTGAGTATTTATAAATATTTCCATATTTACACTGTGCATGTGAAAGAGTTCTGGGAGTTTGTAGATGTTGAATACAGACGAGTTCTGCAACATGGCAATACCCGATTTATTTCACTGCTTCCAGCTTTTGGAAAGATTCTTCACATTTATGAAGGAATAAAGTTCTACTTTTGCTTTCAAGAACATTGTCTGTTGATTATAAAAAAAGTTATTTGACATTGATTGTGGGGAAATGTATTTGTGATTCATTCATGGGCAGCTAAATCTGTTTAACAAAACAATATTGACCATAAAGAAAACAAAAGTAAGTGCAATTGATATTGTTATCGAGCTTAAGAAATTGAAAACAAATCTTGAAGAAAGGTGGGATAATAAATTTATATAACAAGGAGCCAAAAAAATGTTCAAGGCATTAGAGGGGGCAGGAAGCATTAATGTTGATATAGTTATGAAAGAATTTACCGATTTTTATGAGCGATGTGTGTCCTACATTGATCTATAGGAAAATAGTTTCGGTGGAGCAGAATATTTTATCTGGATAGACAATAGTGAAATTATAAAACATACTACTCTTATACCATGAAACTCTTCGTACTCCCTCTGACAATGGAGTTCCTTAGCTTATTCAACTCCCTCAATCTTAGCCATCCCTGAAAGTTTCCTCTTTAATGTTGAACCCAAACTGGTGACCCACTGATTGAAACACACATGTTGAACTTGGAATAATGGTTTATTTTCTTTGAACAACAAAATTGATGAAAGTACATTTATGTTATCCTATTTCCTTAACCCGGTCAATTCCTTGCGCATTGCAAGCGAGTGTTATCACAAGTGTCCCAGTGAGGGACGAGTTCCCCACCACAAAGCTTGGCACAGCTCTAGCAGCAGGATCAATAACTACCCTCCAGCACTTCGCCAGACAACTGCACAGAAGAAAGAAAGGGGTGGGGAGGGATCGTATCGTTTCTACATATATATGACCCAAAATTGAAAAATCAGACAAAATTAATAAAACACCTGTAAATGGTGTAATAAACTTAGTTGAACTATTTGATGAAGTGGTGCCAAGGCATTTTGGTTTTAAAACTGTGACACTTTCAATACTACAAACTTGTGAAGAAAAGTGGGTTTAACTATTCAATCACTTCAAAGACCAGAACATTTCTGTATCTGACCTCTGCCGAGCTGTGGTGCACATTTTCTGCCTACCAGGCACGTCCGTTCCTGTTTAGAGGGTGTTCTCACTAATGAACAATGTGTAGTCTCAAGAAAGAAGAATGGCAGAATCAACTGTGAAGTGTCTAAAGTACTGCAAAATAAACATTGAAATAAGTTGCACTGAGTTTTATTTATGAAAAGATAAAGAATAACAAAGCATTTCTAAAAAAGGTTCACACAAGTAACAAATACAATTGGTTTCAACCAGATAATTAACAGACTTTGTTTGTTAAATCTCCTAGCCTATAGTATATTATGTTTTATAACTTCATATTTTTCTCTTTAATGCATTCAAATATAGTTCTATTAGTGAGTTTGGCTTCAGTTTTCATCTAAATAAATTAACAAAATTAAATTTTATCTTTTAAATGGGAATTACAACATAAACATCCTTTATATTTATAAAGGAAGAGGGGTGGGGGAAGCCCATACAAATGTTTATTCTAATTTCCCGTTTTATGCCAATGGGACTCTGCATAATGATTTTATTCTATAAAACCCCTAAAAGTGTCCCGGTTTGAGAGGAAATTATTATGGTAAGCCTACCTATAAGCAACAAATAACTAAAATTTGAGATCTTGAAATAAAAACACTGCACAGTATTTAGTATGCCAACAAACTCCTATATTTAAGGAATAAACTGAAACCCTTGAAGGGTTGTGAACCAATTGAACTAAACTATCCAACTGTTTACCACCACCAAACTCTCTGTCAGCTCATATTTTTATCTGGTCATTAGTGTTCAGACAGTCTGTCTAGACTGCATTTGGCATTGGTGACTCATCACTGCTAAGCTCATGGCAGTCTCTTTCTTTGTTCTGTTGCTGGAAGGTGTAAGGGAAAAAGGGAGGGTCTTTGTGGGGCTGGGGGTGTTAGACCTTAGTGGGATAGTTTAGTGCAGTGGTACACAACACGCGCAAATAGGCCCGGCCCTATTTATTATTGCTGATTTTAAATCAAAATTCCACTTATGTTTTTAAAATAAAGCTCATATTGCTTTAAGGGATACAACATGATCATTGACTGCAAATAGCTTAGACACAATATGTAATATTACACCAATCATTATTATAGTCCAACAAATCTTAAATATTTTAAAATTTATAAGCCACAAAAATACCCTCTTCATTTTTTTTCTATGAAAGTTTATGTTATTCTTATATTGTCTTTAAAATATTCAGTGTGGGATTTCTCTTGTTTAGAAGCCATAACTAATTAAACATTTGAAAAAATAAAAATAAAATAGAATTATGGTGTTTTAGATAGTATTCATGTTGGGTATAAAAATGTTATGAGGTAAATCTTAAGACTTGAATGTTCGAATAAACAAAGTAACTCTTTACTAAACAAGACAATATAAATGAAAATAGCACACGACACTACATGATGATTTTCGAGGTAACAAGCATCCAGCAAGACAAGAACACCAAAGGTAGGAGGTTGTGTGTGCAATCATACTGTCTATGAATGTGGGTATGCACATGCACAGATGACGACACTAGTTGTGAGCCGAGACTCTTGAACAAATAATCCCAGCGTAGCCTGTGGTGTTGTCCTTGCTCAGAGCAAAGGACTCCTGACACTTTCCCTCAAAGTCAAGGATCATGAGAAGAAATAACATCCTTATGTCATGGCAGCCATCCCAGCACATTTTGTGCATCAAGTATGCTTTGATCTTGGCAAAGCCTTGGTCAGAAAATCGGCTAATTGATGCTCAGTCGATATGTGACACACAGTGAACGACTTGTCCTGCAGCATGACCCTGACAAAATGCTAGCAGATGTCAATTTGTTTGCTCTTGGAGTGGAATATTGGGTTCTCGGTCAGGCTTGCCAAGCTTTGGTTATCACAATAGATTGATAGATCTGCCAATTCTTCAAGGCCCAACTCACGGATAAAACGTTGGATATAAATGGCCTCTTTTACACATTCTGATAAGGCCATATACTCGGCTTTTGTAGTGGACAGTCGCCATCCTTTGTTTCCTAGAGTCCCAAGAAATTGGGCTTCCATTGAACATGAGTAGATAGCCTTCATAGGATCGTCCCTCTTCAACGCAATTACCCCAATCGGCGTCTACAAACCCTTTCAATTTAACAGGATCTGTTCTGTAAGTTAGTCCGACATCGGGTGTCCCCTTCAGGTACCTGAGAACCCACTTGGCTGTCTTCCAATGACTTTCCCCTTAACAATTGTTGAATTGACCCAGGTAGCTCACAGCGAAAGCAATGTCAGGCCAAGTTGATGTGGACAGGTAAGTAAGAGCTCCTACCAGTTCACGATAAGGGAGCTTCTCGTCTTCTTCATTTGGTCCCTGACTGCCCTTCAGCTTTGCACATGGGTCAATAGTAGTAATAAATAAATATACCAAATCCATTTCTGGTTCTTAAGCAAAAGCAGGTTCCTATTTATATTCTGAGTTCTTAAAAATAACTTAATTTCTGTTATCAGTTCTGGTTCAACTCCCTGGTTAAAATGATAGCCGCTTATTGTTTAAGCATTTTAGAATACCGACAAGCAATTGTGTTTTCTTACAAACTCAAGTGAGCAGCATTGTAGCTTTAGTGAGCTTCATGGCGGCCCAAGCTATTGGTTCTCATGGACCAGCTCACATATCTTCTTATGAAAGAAGCCTATTGAGCAATATATTAAATTTTTTAGCTTTATACAAATTTATAAAATGTAACTTATAATGTTGTTTAAGTATGCACAACAACTGTAAAATGCCAAGCTTATGATATGTGTACCTGTAATAAACCTATGAGACATATTTGGAACTGATCATGTAACCTTATTATTTCTATTATATTTTGATTTAGTACTCATTGCTTGGTTTGGTTAAAGAAGTGTCTATATTATGGGAATTTAGCCTTTAATTACCATACTGATTTTTGGAGATTTTAAACTACCTTGACCTAGCAAACAACATAGAACATTAAAAACTGTTATCATTACATACAGCTATGATACTCTAATATCTAAAGTCTGCAATTTTATGTAAATTGATGATCAGATTGTTATAATTGTTTATTTAATGTGGAATGACCCAGCTATGTAGTTTTCCCCTAGTATTTAAAGTCTGCAATTTCATGTAAATTGATGATCAGATTGTTATAATTGTTTTTTTAATGTGGAATGATCCAGCTATGTAGTTTTACCCCCACTTTTTTTATAAAGAAAAAGTATTACAGTTTTTAAAATAAGATTAAGATTATGATGGCTTTTAGCACGAACTAAAATTATTATTATTATTATTATTATTAGCACCGCGTCTTACTACCCGTTCGGGTTATACGCACTTACGCTAATGTGTAATGGTAGGGTGATTGTGAGATGAAATGGAGGACCTACAGCTTAACGTGGAATCCAAACCACGGTGGAGGCCTGGCATTCCCCACATTCACAAGATATTTTGTCAGAGGTGAAGGAAGGGTTTGATAATCAGATAAATCTGTGCCGGGACCGAGGATTGAACCCTGGCAGCCAGCATAGAAGTCTGACACCTTACCCCTAGACCGCCAGGTCACCCACGAACTAAAAGCATGGGTATTAAAATTAATAAAACAAGGATGAATCACAATACAGTATTGAATATTTAGGTACAGTTGTACTTACTATATTACTGTATGGTACAGTAACAGTAATATATGTATGTCATACAGTAAAATATATTACATGTTAATAAAATGGTGTGTATACATACGTGTAATATACAGTAATGGAATACAGTACTGAACATATAATATTGTATTGATTCGAATAACACGTTACTGAATTGAAAAACTAACAAACACATCACTTGTGAAAACACTACAGCACAACTGTTCCACTCGAGATACACAACAAACTGAGAACTTATAAAGTTGAATAATTTTGGATTGTGATGACTTGTGCAAACAACTGTGGGCACATGCACATGTCGAGTTACGCGGAATATCAAGTTGTCGAGTTTCCGAGAGACTATTGTATCTGAAAACAAAGGGTTTTTCTTAGAATGAAACGAGCTCTTAGATCTGAGGAAAGACGGCAAAGCCAATCACTTGACCCACTCAACCTTCCAATTAAGGTTTTTCATTTTGTCCACCATTTGACTGTACACCCTCATTCAAACTTGTATTTAGATGTTATATGGTCATGCCTTGTGAAATTAATTTTAGCTCTTACTTTAATGGTAGCTTACTGATGACTGATAACAAAAAATCATTCCTAACTATAATAGACTACAAGATAAAGAATATATGATTTTTGTCATAACATTTATTTATTATACTTCAAATTCACTGGTCAAAAATTATCTTTAATGGCTATAGAATTATATTCATCATCACAGTTGACAAATCCAGATTGTTTATTATCATCCTCAGGTTCTGTCTGAAGTATTTCACTGAAGGAAGAGTGGTGGACTTGACATGGAAAGATGACAAATATTTTGAGAAGAGTCACAACCAATTGGTGTCCTCTGGGATTTGGTGGTTGTCTCCTTCACCGAATGAAAGGATTATATTTGCATGCCATGTATTCCTTAGACTAGCCCCAAATCAATTTGTACATCTCTGGAATTGGGCAGACATTTTTCCACAGTACCTGAATGATGATTCAAAATATGTGCGTTGGTAAGTTACTGTTGAGACATGTTAGAAAACTCAACATTCATGATATTTTAAATCTACAATCACACTTTATTAAATACAAAATAGAGTTATAATCTGAACATGTTTTAAAAGCTAACTTTTCTTTTTAATAAAAAGTTATAACGTGTCTACACATCCTATTTTGAATGCTTGCGTGTTGGTGCTAGTACAAATGAAAGAAAAGTGTCATAGAATAAATAATTGGTGGTTGTGAGTTGTAATTAAGTCCAATAAAAATTATTTTAGCATTTTTTTTGCGGCATATACTCAATTTAACCTTTTTACCACCATTTACCCATTTTACCCTTTTACAAACCACATTTTTACCCTCTTCACCCTAAAGTAATATTCTTTTCCCCCTTATAAACCTAGTTAACCCTTTTTATAACTTTTTACTCTTTTTAACTTTTTTGTGTTTTTTTACTCTTTCCTCCCCATTTTATTTTTTACCCCATTTATTACATTTCAACCTTTGTTGAACCCTTTTGTGGATTTTTAATATCTTTACCATTTTTGTTATATACTTTTTTTACCTTTTTAACCATTTTATAAGTCTTGCCCCTTTTTGCATTTTTTAGCCTCTTAAATCTTAAGCAAACCCCTTTTTCCTTCAATTACACCTTTATTCCCTTATTTACCCCTTTAAACCCCTTTTATCCTTTAAATGCTCTTCACCCTTTCTATCTCATTTAGGCCTTTATACTTTCTATACTTCCCTTTTTTTCTTCTGGGCCCTTCTGCTTCTTTTTAATCTTTTTACCATTTCTATTTCTTTTTACACTTTTTAATCGCTATTAAATTGACTTTTTGCCCTTTTAACCACTTTTGCTCAGTTGTGCTCTTTTTGACATTTTGAAATTTTTGCCATTATGATATTTTTGTTCATTTTGATTAGATTCACCTTTTATCATTTTCGGTTTTTATGCCCTTTTTGCATTAATTACCTAACTTAGTCAAAGACAAATATTTTAGGGTAAAAATGCTGAAAAAGGATATAAAGTTAAACAGAAAATATAATCAAATGAAAAAAGGGCAAGTAAAAAGTTAAAAAAGGGCAAAAGAGGTAAAATGGGTAAAGAGGAGCTAGACTGAATTTTAAAATTTTGGCTTTTAGGGGCAGAGGCAGGGGCTACCACAACCCTAATTTCACAATTGTATTAAATGTAGTAGTAAAGCTTTCTTGCAGTTTTGATATTTCTTCACTGTTTTGGTTTTAAATTAATTACAATTCTTTAGTAAAAATATTAAAATTCCGGCTTTGCGGTGCACATTTTCATGCACAGGGGCTACTAATATTTAAATTTCAGACCTCTGAGTACAATGCTCATGATATACAGACACACAAACTCTTATTTTGTTAATATATCTTTATTTACACAATGCCATAATATAATACACAAGACATTTACTACAACAAAAAAGGCTTATAAAATTAATAGTTTGTGTTTATTAGATGCAAGCAATCTTTTTTATCTATATAATAAGTAAAAAATCGTCATTCACCAGTGAAAACTGTAGGTAAATTAAAATTGAAAGACTCTCCGGAAAAGTCTACAAACTTTATGACAAAGTACCATAGCTACCCTAAAAATGTATAAAGAGAGAAATCATATAATTAAGAACCAAGATGTTACTTTCTAGGAAACAAAATATGTTTGGGCCATTAAGTGAAAAACTGGAAAAAATAGGATACTGAATAATTCAATCAACTCTGTATAAAGAAATTAAGGTATATAATTTTATTGGACTATTGTTTGTTACATTTTTCTTTAGAGTTTTCCAACCTGGTTTTATTTCAGGCTGGCAGCTCAGTGTCTAGCGATTGTGACTAATGCGTCTTCATTCCATTGCTCATCTTATGTCTCCAAATTTATACCACATAGAGAAATTTGTGACTGTGAGATACTGTGGGATAGAGAGTGGTCAACTAAGAAGGACAGGTGCTATTCTGAGGCCAAGATTATAAGTACCCCTTCATACTTAAATTATGTTGGTAAACCCAGCTTCTTCACTCACAGTGTTGTAGTCGGTGGTATCTGCTTGCCCGTGGTACGTCAGGGGACTCAGGTAGGCTCAGTAAGAAGTGCACATCCACTTAAAATTAAGTACATTCCTCGTACATTTCTCATTGCTCACACTCCACTAACCTTGACCCTTCCTCTTTTCTACTGCCCTTACACACGCTTTATCTTACCATTGTTTTTTGACTTAGCCTATCTATTGCCTCCTTTATACTACTTTACCTCCTTTCCCTCCACCACTTTTTGTATTCCTCTATATCCCTAAACTCTTTTATTTAAAATCACCCTCTTTTCTACCCCTCTTTCACATTTCCCACACACAATCTTTTATCTCCATCTCACCTCCCATTTTCTCTCATCTCAATTTTACCTACCTTTTTCTTTTTTATCTCATCTCTTTCTATGTCCTACCCTCTTTATATTCTCCTCTCTTGCCTTCTCTCCTTCTCCACTCTTGCCTTCTCTCCTTCTCCACTCTTTCTCTCTCTCCCACCTTCTCTCCTTCCCCCTCTTTCTATCTTTCTCCTCCTACTCTTTTACCTCATTTTACTACCCTTTCTTTTTCTTCTCTTTCCTCCCCATTCTTTTTTCTCTCTCTCTTTCTCAACTTTGACTGTTTCCACCCTGACTCATTTTCCTCTATTTCCATCTCAACTCTATTTTTATTCCCCCGTTTTCCCCCCTAGTTCTTTCTCCTATATCCCCCCTCTCTTTATATATATCCTACACTTAATATTCTCCTCTTTCTTTACTCCATCACACACTCACTTTTTCTACCTTCCCTCAATCGTTTCCCCTTCTCTCTTGGTTCTTTACATTCTCTCCTTCCTCCCTCTCATTATTTCTCCCCTGGTTCTTTAATCTTCTTCCCTCCCTCTCCATAACTCTATTTCCATTCCCCTTATATTTTTGCTCTTCTCCCTCTCCATAACTCTATTTCCATTACCCTTATATTTTTGCTCTATCTGCTCCCTCCTTCCTTATTAATTCTCTCCTCCCCTCTATTTCCTCTTTCCTACCCTCTATAATCTCTTTCTTGAAATTTTCACTCTACCTCCTAACCCCCTCAGATCTACCCTTTCATTCTTTTACTTCTTCTTTAAAACACCGCTTTGAACTGTTTGTTTTTATTTCTCTGAAACCTTGCTTTTTTCATAATAATCTGTATCATATCACTTTTCACATGATGTTGAAGATGTTTATAATTTTATCAGATTTGAAATGCTTGAATGAACATGGTTACCTCAATGATTTATGTTACTATTGTACACTCAATTTCCAGGCAAACTATCCCCCTCTGGTGTTGCTGGAATCCACCTTGTCTGCACTGCGTAATATGGCTGTTTGTGTGGCATCAGGCCGAGCAGTTTGTCTCGCAGGTCCTGTGGGCGTGGGAAAAACATCCCTGGTTGAACACCTGGCTGATCTGACAGGTGAACTAATTTATAGGCCATGACCACAGAGAAGGAAAGAACAGATCCACAGCTGCTAGGTTAAACATGTTGTGCTCCTTTTCGAGGCTTTACTCCTTCAACGTTGGGATCGCTAGGTGCGATCCCCAGTGACTACAGTGCAAATGAGCATTTTTTAAACCACTCACTTTAAACTTGAATGTACTAGAAGGAAGATACAAAATATGAGCTTCTCAAGTTAACCTGTTGGCTGGCGGTCACCGAGCAAGCTTCAGGTAGCACCCTCCCCCGTTTCTACCCCCTTAGACACTAAGTAACATAATCCTGTCACACAAATAAGTTTACTCTTGACTGCACATTGCAAAGAAAACTTGAAACACAATGGACTTTTTTTTTTTGACTAAGGGACTGGCTGTTGAATGCAATAATTTGCTAAGGAGCACCGAGGAGAATTGCAGACGTCTAGAAATATCGATTTATTTAACAAGTGGTTAGATATTTTTTAATATTGTTTTTACCAAAATGAGGGTGAAATTTCTGATCAGTTAAATAGTTTAAATTTTAATTATAAAGAGTTTTTAAAATGTGTGATACCTTATATAGAACCGTAAAAACTTTCTCACAAATTGTGATCCTATCAAAACATGACTATTTGATAGAGGAAGGCTAGATACCATACCGCATGACCACTAATGAAGGTCTTTAATATCTATTTGATGCTATGTATTTAAAATCATTAATGTATACTTGAAATAATTTAAAAAACTGGTATTTTCCCGGTGGAAATTAAAATTCCCACACTCAAGTGATTAAAGTTAAAACAAAAATATAGGATAGTTTTAAATAGTTCTAAGGGTTTCTGTTATTTAAAATTACGTAGTAAACATTAAAGTTAAACTTTTGTATTTTGTGTGAGTACATGGATGCAGGCCGAATAGTAATATAAAGATATTGCAGACAAACAGGCTGGTCAGCTATGTCTCTCAGGCTGTTTGTTTGTGAATCCTGCCTTATCATTCAACCTTGAAAGGGGGTTCTGTCTGTTAGTAAGTTAAATCAATCCGAAAGTTTAATTAATCATATAGTATATATCAAATTATGTACAGTTTATTGAATAAATTTTTTCAACATATTATACACCCTACACTCCATTTATCTTAAAATTTAGATCTCTTTCTGTTAGTTTTATTTGTTAAAGAACAATAAACAATGAAAGAATAAAGAGCACATGCTCGCCACTCGAGATATACACCGGAACTAACAAAAACGTTGCGTGAGAAGCTTTGGCGACGTCATCACAGAAGTGGCTTCACAAATCTAAAAGTGGAATAGTTACTAAAGTCGTGTTTGTTGTTATAGGCCTAGTTAAGAGAATGTTTATTTATTACACACAACACCCCCTCTCAAACACACGTTAACTTTA
>CABFOV010002090.1:66098-94042 GCA_902141375.1 Timema poppense | reverse complement strand
AATCCACACGAATATATTATTGTAAAGTTTAGAATAAACATGACTACTTTTTGTAAAATTTTAGATGACATATATATATATAGCCTATTTTATTTTATTTTATAGTAAAAAATAAATGACAATATAAATTAGATACTTAGCCATCGATTCTCTTTACAAATTTTTATACATTTTAGTAATAATAATAATATTAATAATAATATTATCACCATTTCTTAAAATTAATCAAAAATTACAATTAAAATATAATAGAAACAAATAATACACATAAAAACACACACAAAATGAAATAGAAAAACCAGAGCTAAATGCAAATATAATACTACGTAGCATGTGAACACAGTAAAAATATTGTTGTCCGTTTACGAATAGTTTATTTTGAGATCCGCCTCGGTGGCCACATGGTCCAAAGCTATACTCTCGCAAAAGACTAGACTGCCGATGACGGGAAGTTCGAGGCTCGAATTTCGGTTGAGTGTACTAAGGGTGGTTTTCAAAAATTGTTTTCCACACACTTCACGCAAATTCGGGTACTCTTTCTCTAAATATAGCTATCCTAGTACCTAAAACCATTAACGTATATTAGTACATAAGCGTATAGACCAAACGGGTTCGAAGATGCGAAGCTGAAATAAAAAGTTATATTGAGCCCAGGCAAAATTACGGTAGCACTCACACGCACGCATGTACACATAAAAACACACACACACATATACAAGAAAATTCATCACGTTTCGTATTCCTCTATCTCGCGACAAAGTTCTCACGCGCACATTATTTGCAAGTTTTATCTTTAAATGATTCATTAATCATTTATTTTTATCGTGTGTTAGTATATTCCATGAACGATAAATTGAAACCTTTAAATAATCCAACTAGTGATTGGAATATTAAGGGGAATACATAAAAGTTTTATATAGCCAGTTAGTGGTAAGTGTGGTGTTTAGTGATAGCTGAAAATCTATTAGATCATATTTTATAATATCGTCCGCCTCTTAAATATGTTTTATACTTAAACAAGTGATAGCAAATTTCCACCACCTCTAAAAAAGGACAAAAGAAAATATAGTGAAGCAGTCGAGTTTGAAAACGTTGTTGATATCGTTTCAACTCTACATAACAAAAGGGCAACGTTAATGTGAAAGGATCATACTACGTGTTGTCTTTACACAACTGCTGTAAACATTTATAGTTATCATAATTGTTTGGTAATTTTTCTGGGAGATTGGTTGAGTCCTAGGGTCCGTTTTCTCTTGAACATCTTGACTCCGAACGTAACGGACCAAGATGAACACCCCAAACGGGCGCAAACAAATTAAGCGTCAGTAAACCCCGAGCATTCGGACAGTTTTCTGGTATTCGCCGTGTTCCCGCCAATTTCACCGCAATCAAATGATACGTCCTAAGACTCCTAGCATTCAAACTTTTTGCTGGTACTCGCCGTGTTCCCGCCAATTTCACCGCAAACAAATGATACGTCCTAAGACTCCTGGCATTCAAACTGTTTGCTGGTACTCGCCGTGTTCCCGCCAATTTCACCGCGAACAAATGATACGTCCTAAGACTTCTAGCATTCAAACTGTTTGCTGGTACTCGCCGTGTTCCCGCCAATTTCACCGCAATCAAATGATACGTCCTAATACTTCTAGCATTCAAACTGTTTGCTGGTACTCGCCGTGTTCCCTCCAATTTCACCGCAAACAAATGATACGTCCTAAGACTCCTGGCATTCAGACCGTTTGCTGGTACTCGCCGTGTTCCCGCCAATTTCCCCGCGAACAAATGATACGTCCTAAGACTCCTGGCATTCAGACCGTTTGCTGGTACTCGCCGTGTTCCCGCCAATTTCCCCGCGAACAAATGATACGTCCTAAGACTCCTGGCATTCAGACCGTTTGCTGGTACTCGCCGTGTTCCCGCCAATTTCCCCGCGAACAAATGATACGTCCTAAGACTCCTGGCATTCAGACCGTTTGCTGGTACTTGCCATGTTCCTGCCAATTTTGCCACGAATAGGACAATTACTGTTGCTCACTCTCAAAATGGATTTAATACTGTCAGCAGGTTATTTATTTGTGACGTGTGTATTAACTATAATGAGGTAAAGATTATTATTATTATTATTATTATTATTATTAGCACCACGTCTTACTACCCGTTCGGGTTATACGCAGAGGTAAAAGAGGGACAGGGAAATGTGGGTGAGGTGACTGTATTTTTTTGGAGGAAAAATACAACACTGTTAAGAGGATTGGACGAAGAACATTTCCGAAATTTCTTGTGGATGCCATCTTGGAATAGAGTGAGCATACTATTTTCTACTTCACTTCTGGAGCGGAACAGCCAAAATATTTCACGATATTATCCCACGTATCGTGTTTTCTTACTTTACTAAAACGAGTCCATACTGAGAGATCCATACCACCGGGTTTTCTTCATATATAAAACAAATTAACCTCAAACATTCTTCAGCAGCTCCCTTCACGATTCACAGCAACTGGTGCGAAGACACGTGGCCACTGAGCACAAGCAAACGTCTGACTTCCTTTGAACAACCCCCCCCCCCCAAAATNGAAGGAGAAGTTCGAATTCCTGTGAACAATCCCCCCCCCCCATACCCCCCAAACAAAGATGATTGTTCGATAGCGTTCTGCTTGGCACGTGCTTGCAAACAGGTATTAATTAGCCGAATCAGACCACGCAAGAAAAGAACGAACAGAATGTGCGAACGAATGCTCAAGTGAGAACCCGGTTTAAGACTAGTTGTATATTCTGAAAATTGAAAAATGACACCTGGACACGGGAATCGAATTTTTAAATTTTCAGAATATGATATCTTGATGGAGAATTCCTCACTAAAAAAGCATAAATAATAGCTTCGGCTTTTTAATTCTTAGTTGTATATACTGCACCCAAGCTCAAATCTTTTGGATGGGTATATTAAGACTTTGGTAGGAGGGAGTATCTGGCATTTGCAAAAGTTTCTAAGAAATAGTCATAAAGTCATAGGTAAATTTATGTGATCTTTAGCGTTCACTTTTGATACTTAGGGTGTGCCTATAATAGATACCTATAAAATAACACTAATATATAATAAAATGCATTCATTGTTGATAGTAAAAAAAGTTTCAGTATCATTTTTATTAAGCTTTCGATTTCTATTACAAAAACATCTTTTGACAAAAATAAAGCAAGATATATTGATTTAATAGATACATTGAGGTATAGTTATTTGAATATAGTATTCTAAAACATTTTTTAATATCCTCTATAGATATCGTGTAATTTAACAAGAATTATTTATCTTAATTTAAAAGGTTTTTGGTCAAATGCCGCAATGCTCCTAGAAAATATTCCAAACCTTTTGAGATTAAAATATGAAGAAAACTAAGATTATTGCACCTATTGAAACAATATTTGATTAATTTGGGCCTTTTTTTGTAATTGAAATTGCAAAAATAGATCCCATATTTCGCGTCTCCTTCCATCCAACCTTAAAATCATTGATAGTCAAATATTAGTGTTTAGATACTGAAAATTTAATGTATTCTATATATTTTAGCAAGAGCTATAATATAATGACAATCTATGACATAAGGAAGAGAATAGTTGAGAAATAATGCGCCTGAATTAGTGTGAAGAGGAATGGAAACACCTCAGTGATATATTGAAAGTATAAAATCATCCCCCAACACTCTTGGTAGAGATGCGTATTTAAAATGGCACTTGCAATCTATTATTTTGTGAACATGATGATTAGACCACGTTATCACTGGTAAAGGCATTAAGTTTACAAATACCATTATTACACCACAGCATTTTTTTTCTAGAAAAAGGACGAAATTTATTAAATATCTCACCAAACACACTTTAGAAATCAAAACTAGCCGCTTCCGGTCATAGCAAGGTAGCGGAACATGACACTAGCTGACCGACGTCCAAGGAATGGAGGGAAAGGGTGGCGGGAGATTTTAGAGGTTGGCTCAAGCCCTACACCCATTTCGACCCTTAGCCACAACATGGCGTGGGGATGGGCGAATAGCCCATAGAGGGAAGGAATGAAAGGAGGACCTTGTGCATTCTGGGTAGGGGGGGGATGCCAGCGAGGGGAAACATGAAGGAATAGCGGGACAGAGGGTGGAGGACGCGGCGCGTCAAGACAGAAACAGAATCAACGGCCGAGAAAATGAGGTTGAGATTCCGTGGAGCGGGTAATGGAAACATGGGGTCCTGCCTGAATAAGTGGGGGGGAGGGGGGGGATGAGTTAAAGGGTGAGAGAATTCTTGGTTCCTTTGCCTGGATCAAAATTAAACTGACTTTGAGAAAAAGGAGAAGGAAGTCATTGGATGGTAGAGACTCTTACCGACAGCACTGACACTTACAGACCATTATATTGCCACTCAGAGCACCTACCACTACACCCATGAAAGAAGGGAAAATCCGCTTCCAACAACACTCTTCTTGGCAGATTAAGTGTCCGAGATTTATTTAAAGAAGCTTGTTTTTCAGCACCACATCTTACTTTCCGTTTGGGTTGTATGCATATGTACCAATTACGGTAATGGGTTATGGACTGAGGATGGTTGAAGGTCTTAGGAACAGTTCCAGCATTTACGTGGTGAGAGGGAGAAAGAATGAGTAAACGATTTAGGCTAAACCAACCTCAATACACCTAGCCGGTATTCGAAACCTTGACATTGGTAGTCTAATGGGACCCACACATGGTCAGTCCATCTCTCATTTCAGACTGATTGCTTTGGACTGATCAGTCCAAACTGAACTGAAGCTTTGCTGACCCTTGCCCACAGACAAAGAAATAACAGATATACAGCCGTATGGGAGATTTGTTGCGCTCCTCGAGTCAGATAGAACCTAAAATATCCAGTGATAAAAGCGATTCCAAGTGAGAATTCTTTAATACAACTCACTTGAAAAATGTTCTTCATAAGAAAGACAAGCTGAGAGTTAAGAGCTGCCGTCTCTCCGAGTACAATAGTCCAGGTAGTGGTAATCCCTTACCCCGCCTCACTCCCCTATCATTGTCCAAAACTTTTCAAACAAGAGAGTGAATATACAATGCGAGTGCTTCTACAGTTTAAACGTGACACGAGTCTTGGAAATGCAACTGTAAATGAATAATTAAATATTTTGTGACTAGTTAAGCGTATAACCCGAAAGGGTAGTAGACGCGGTACTAAGTATCAGTATTATTATTATTATTATTATTATTAGCACCGCATCTTACTACCCGTTCGGGTTATACGCAATTACGCTAATGTGTAATGGTAGGGCGATTGTGAGATGAAATGGAGGACCTAAAGTTTAACGTGAAATCCGAACCACGGTGGAGGCCTGGCATTCCACAAGTACCAGTATAATTATTTCGTATTATGTGCTATGTAAGTTAAC
Organism: Timema poppense; assembly: GCA_902141375.1. Taxonomy (NCBI): domain Eukaryota; kingdom Metazoa; phylum Arthropoda; class Insecta; order Phasmatodea; family Timematidae; genus Timema; species Timema poppense. The sequence continues at coordinate 88,632 of CABFOV010002090.1, read as the reverse complement.
AAATCGGTTTTAAATCAGTTTATAATAAAATCAAGTCTGAAAATAAGCGTTTCTCCCTAAACGCACGTTAGGATTACACAACAAAAAGCTCATATAGTTTTGTCCAACACCTTCTCGTGTCTGTATGGAAAATTAAATATCTATTAATTTTAATAAAAGGGAATAGAAGTAAAGATTAAAAAGAAAATTACACTGAAAACTCTTTCAGTATAAGATTATTTTACTCTAATAGAACAATATTTTCATACAATTAATAATTGCAGATTTACTTAAAAAATAAATTTTTATATCACAATAAAAGAAATGAGTAAGATGAGTAAAATTGTTGACAATATAAAGTATATGAAAAAAATATATTCTTAACTATACCCAAATTTTGTTTTAATCACAGCTATAGGTAAGTGTTTGGTATAAAAATTATCTACTAAAATAAATAAAAAAGGTTCTTAATATCTATTTGGGATAAGTTTGAAGCTAAAATTATGATCACTATTATCAAAAAATTAATACAATAATAATATAAAAATAAGATTTAACAGCAATTTTATTCAAATATGTATCAAATAAGTTTGAACATTGATATATCATAATATTTTGCTAACTTTGATTTTGCAATGTACTAGATAGAGCTTTGATATATTTCGCTATAGCATTCTTGCTTTATTTGGTGAACATCAAGCTGTCATAATTTTGAATGTTCGTTCATGTACGATCCTAAGCTAACCATGGCAATCACAAACCAGTTATGGCAGTTAACAAATAAAAAACTTAAAAATAAAATATTACCTAGTCTACAATCTGAGTGCACAAACGAGCGCAATCGCAGGGCTACCGTCGCACCTCATTGACAATATAAACTTTACCTAAGAACGACCATAGAAACATGTTTGATAAAAGAGGATCACATTTCACTAACGAGCATAAATTAAATAATAGACTATTTTACAGAAACATATGAAATATGAAGCATCATTATTATCCAAAGAGAATCATGGTCACTAAATATGTTGCCTGAATTGGTTTATTTTAATTGTTATGTCGCTACTAGATATGCGATATTAGCTATTTATTTGCAAATCTAATGTATCCACTTTAAGATAGGCTTTAGTTTGTGTGTTGATTTACTTTTAGTACTTTAGAATTTTTTACTCTGCCTTTACAAATTTAATGTCCAAATGTCTTACTACAGTTCTATTTTTATAAACAGAGGCTTTTAGAAAGTAGATTTTTTTTGCTGTCAACATCAATAACATTTTCTATTTTGTTATTTTTGTTAGCACCGTGCCTTAATATTCGTTGGAGTTAAACGTTTAGTTACAACTAGTTATGCTATTGTGTTAGAGATGAAGGAGTTTTGATTAGCATAAAGTGTACCCACATTCGGAACATATCGAGTTCTTATAGCTTAGGAAATTTTAGAGGCCCATCCCATTTCTCAGCAGTAAATTTTCGAATTCCAAACCTTCTAACTTTTATGGTTATGTGGAATGGTCCTTTTTATCAAATTGGCAAATTTAAATTTCTTTCGTGCATATAAGTATATTTTCTTTGGATAGATGGCAATTTACTCTCATTTACAAACCCCTCTGTCCCCCTAACACTCCTTAGCTTCCACAATTCCAAATTGAAGTTTTATAACTTATTTGGTTATCTTATATGATATTTTACGTGGATATCAAATGTCAACCTAACCACATCGTAAAGAATGTTCTATTTTGGTTGTATACATTTTAAGCGCGACCGTTTCCTGGGCTTCAATTTTGAAATTCCATTTGTTCAAAAGTGTAGGAAACGCGAGAAAATGCCAATGTTTTTTTGTGTTTTTTTATCTAAATATTATTTTGGACAAAATAAATAAATAGGTCCAGTAGAAACATAGAGTTTAATTTCCTTCACTTGGTGAAATCAACAGTGTTTGAATATCTGTCATGAGCTTAGCCGCATTAGATGAGAAACCTTGTTAATGAATTAACAGGAACAATGTATCCTTGTTTAGTGACTCAAACCTGTTTTATTATTAAATTGAATGGCAACATTTAAAGCTTTTATTTCTATAAAAATTGCATTTAAATAGCTTTGTAAATATTTTGAGGGGACCATCCCTCCCTATTTTCCGAACTTTCTTTTTTAAATTTAATAATTCATGCCTTGATAAATTTTGAGTTGGTCTTTAAACCCGCCCGACTTATGTCAATCATCTAACACTTTGAAAAGTAGTTTAGTCTTTTAGTTTAAAAAATGTGAAACCCACTTTATCACCAGCCTCCTTAGAAATAACTAATATTTAAAATGTATTTATGGTTATTTGAAGTTATCCCTCTACATTATTGACAAATTTAAATTTTCTACCTCCTTCATGTACACCCCTAACCACTCCTCCACCCTATCTTACCCTATAACCTATAATCTCATTTCGAAATTTAAAATGTTCATACTTTATAGTTAATTTAGGTGATCCCTCTCTTTGCTTGGTGAATTCCAGTTTTATACCACACATAAAAGTAGTTTATCCACTTGTTTTGAAAATTTTAGCCTCTCTCTTCTCATTTCTATAACTCTCAATTCAAAATCTCAAATTCAAGACTTATTTGGTTATCTGAAGCCGTACTTCTACCAGCATGCAAAATTTTGACTTTCTATCATAATTTTTTTTTTAAAGAACTCCCCTTTTTTTTCCTGGACTCCCATTATAAATTTTAAAATTTTTGGACTTTTATAGTTATTTGGAGTGGTATCTTTACCGATATGCAGAATTTTAATTTTATACCACACTGGGAAGAGGTTGTTTCTAATAGTTTTGTAAGTTTTTAACCAATCTACCCTTTTTTCCAACCCACTTTGAGAATTTTTAAATTATAATAATCAATATACATTTCAAATATTATGATATATTTGGTTATTTTGAAAGGTCATTATACCTACTTGCCAAATTTAAACATTCTATCACAGCTGAAAGTTGTTTTTATTTTTATAACCCCTTACCCCCACCACGCCCTATTTCCCGAGGTCCTATTAAAAATTAAAAATATACATACTTATAGTAATTTGACATGTCCCGTTACTTTACTTATACATTTAAATTTTCTACCACACTGGGAATTAGTTGTTCTATAAGTTTTGAAATATTTAAGCTCATTTTTCTATAATTTATAAATTTCTATTTTTAAGACTTATTTGGTTATTTGGAGTTGTCTTCCTAAACGAGTGTCAATTTTAAATTTGCTAGCACACATAAAAGGTTTTTATTCTGTTTATATCCTCTTCTCTATGTACCAGGTTCCCACTTATTAAACAAAAATGTTCATACTTTTATAATTATTGGTTGTCTGAAAAATTTCAATCTTATATCACCCTGTAAAGTATTTATTTATATTAGTTTTGGTAGTCTTGAACACACTTTTTTTTTATCAATGCACCTCGGGAACCATCGTGTTGATGCCGTACACAAATTAATTTCGTATTAGTATTCTGCGACCCGATAAACCCCCATATATAAGATTTAATCTTAATTCGAGGATATAGAATTCACTGCCTCTTTTTTCCCCTTTACACAGCTTTAGGCGATTAAATTTGAAAAACCTTAAAAAATTCTCACCCAATTCTATAAAGAAACATTCATTTTAAATTTCAAGGCTCTATGTCCACTAGTTCAAAAAATGCACGCTCTGTGAATTTTGAAAACTTTTGAACGCCCTTTTTCATCTCTTACAGTTTGATGAATTTCACAAAATTCGGTCCTATCTCTGGTCTAGAGCCAAAAAGGAACTTTTACTAAACATTTCAAATAGCCATGTTTGAAACTACTAAGCTCTTCTAACAAAACCACAAACTCTCCCAAATCATTTATTGTTTCTACAGGCAAAATTGTCCTTTTTTTAATGTGATGCAATAATGTCTCATCACAGTATATCCACACTCGTGTTAATATTATTAGATCAATATCTAATTAAATATAAGAAAGAAAATATAAAAAAAAATTCTTATCTGTGCTTTATACTTCTAATATTTAGATAAAATATTTTTAAATTTCAGTTTAAATGGACTATTTGATCGAAATTAACTGTAGATAAATGCTTCCAATAGATGATTCTTCTATGATATCAGTTTTTGTGTCCATTAAGTGAGCAATATTGTTTTAATAAAGACGAAACTACAAACAAGTTTATAAGATGTATACTATTAACTTGTGTTCAAATTATAAGGCTAATAACTAGGCCTACCTCAATAAATAAGTGGTATGGTTCACCACACAGACTTTCTCTCTCCTTTTTCTAAAAAATGGAAACATTTACTTAACACTTGTAAGATCTGTGAAACCAGATAATATACATTTTATACATATTTGCAGAAACAAATTGGGAAATAGGAGCATCACATTCCACAAAGAGGCACGAATGAAAGAAACGTATTGTTCATTATTTATATTTTACAGATTTTACATATTTTCATCAAAAAGCATAATAACAAACTCCCGTTTTCCGAGACCTCGATTTAAAAAAAAATTACCAATAGCTCGGAAGCTAGGGACCATTCAAGAATTACGCAAGGATTTTTTCGGGGTAGGGGTGATAAGTAATTTATTTCGTTTTCGTGGAGACGGGCAGAATTCAACTTAACTAAGGAATTTATCAATGTTTATGGTTAGACAAAATCTAAAAAAAACCACTTCTATAGATTCATGGTCAAAAAGGTTGCACCTAGCGATGACAGATGGTGCTGAAGAGTAGCGTATAGATGTATACAGCTATACATAACTATAAAATGTCATTTATTTATGTTGTGTTAAACCTAATTTTACTGAAATAGGTATTCTATAATTTCACATTGCCAATCCTTTTGTCTAAAATCCAAATCGTAATAAAATTACGTAAGATCGGTAAGAGGAGAGGGGGGAACGAACAATCTTGCGATCCCCTAAGTAAGGAGATTTGGGGCCAAGGGGGTTAGAAATAATGGAGGAAAAAATCCTTAAGTAATTTATGGAGAGCCCCCTATTGGTTTTATAAAAATATATTTCAAGTAAAGGTTTTTTTAAATTTTAATTTTGTTACAACTTAACAATAATGAGTTATTTCATGTATCAAATACTTGCAAAGATATGCTTAAAATTGGCACTATCTTCTTATGTAAGTTATCCTTAAAATTATGTTCATGGGATGATTAGAACAGCCATTTGTTTATAATCATAAACAATGCCCAGATACGAGATTTAATAAAAATCGTTACCGTGGATTTCGAGATAACTTGTTTTCTCTCTTTTTTACCTTTAGTAAACTACCCTAAATTTTAGGGTAAGATACCTAACTCCAAAAAATCCTCTGGGGAACCTTCTAAAAATCATATATACTAAGTTTTAGCCTGATCAGTAAAATGGTGTCGGCTCTAGGCCTAGATGTACACACACAAGCAGATGGCATGAAAAAAAAACACCATTTTGGTTTTGGGGGGGTTGACAGTTATCAAAATTTGGACTTTATTTTACGAGCAAAGTACTTTTCTTTTCAAGGTGTCGAGAGACGTAAAGATTAGCACAAATCATAGTCTTATACGCTTCAGTGATCCAAGCACATTTCTAGACATTTTTAAAACTACTTTCAAATAAAGGCTCAATGATACTATTGAGTAAAATAATCACATTATAGAAGCAAAATGTAGTAAATATTACATTGGACACTTATGTAAGTTTTTGAACTTATACAATCATAATATCCCATTATTTGAATATTGTATTTATTTTTAACCTATCAACTATAGTTATACACTCTTTCGAAGTGTTTAGTTAGATACCGGTACATATTTGATCTTTTACATACTTTAACAACTAAAGTGTTTGATTGAATCATACCTCTTATCAAAACCTACTATTTGGAGACAAAGTTGTTAACCTAAAGCTTAAGCCAAACAACTGTTATCTTTTTGTAAAACAATCACAACTATTCAACATTAAAACTACTTATAATTCTTTATATTATTTCAACGTTTCAAAATGTAACATGCTACAAACATTACTTTTGAGACAAGAGTCTAGATTCATAAAATTATGTCAAAACACAGTTAATTTATTACATTTAATTGAGATCAAATTCATCTTAAAGTCACAAGTACTCATTCATCTTAAAGTCACAAGTACTCAACTCTCCAAAGTTCACTAAACGAAATGAGATTATTGGTGTAATACGTTACATATTTTATGCGTCGGTTTCCCTAAACATTAAATATTCTCTTTTGCAGTCCACAGCAAGTGATTATGGATTCTAACTTTAAGGAGGTCGCTTTATGCAAAATAGCTTGTGCTTTTTGCATTAATTACGCCAATGAGGGTATATTATTCATATTGTCTTCAACGCCTTTCCTAACATTCATTATCTGTACAAAACCTTCTTTGTATTGCACATAAGGAGATTGATCAATAAATGTTTCTAGGATATGTGTGTGAACGTATCTCTATGGGATTTGAGATTTCCTAAGTCATCGTGCCCTTTATTGAGACATGCTCTATGAAAAATTAGATAATCATGTCAAGTCTCCATGTTGGTGACCTGGTAGTTTAGGCGTAAGGTGTCAGACTTCTGTGCTTGGGGTCCGTGTTTCAAACCTCGGTCCCGGCACAGATTTATCTGATTGCCAAACCCTTCCTTCACCTCTGACAAGACGTGTATTAATCACAAATTGTGAATGTGAGGAATGCCAGGCCTCACCCGTGGTTCGGATTCCACATTAAACTGCAGGTCTTCCATTTCATCTCATAATCACCCTACCATTACACATTAGCGTAAGTGCGTATAACCCGAGCGGGTAGTAAGATGCTGTGCTAATAATAATAATAATAATATTCCATGTTGGCATCACACTTTGTTAATGTATTCGTGCAGAGTTAACAGATACATTTCCGTTCTATCTTGTATGCAAGATAGCCAGCAACATATTTAAAAGATCGAACGGTAAAACGAATAATTATCTAGTCTTAATTTGTGATGATAAAATAACGTTAAAATTGTATGTGTATTTTCATACTCATTAGTTACTATTTAAAATACCATTAATTTAATAACAAAATATGTAAATTAGGAAATACGTAAATATTTTGAGATACCTATTTATTTTGTATCTCAAGTATCAAAATAATTTTTATGTAACCTACCAGTGTTTTTCACTGAAAGGTGACATCAATACTTTAATGGACTAATCTAGCCTATAGCCGTATTTTATAAGCCCCAATGTTACATCATGGTCTATAATAATAAAAAGGAATGCCAGGCTTCCACCGTGGTTTGGATTTCACGTTAAACTGTAGGTCCTTCATTTCATCTCACAATCACTCTCCTATTACACATTAGCGTAAGTGCGTATAGCCCGAACGGGTAGTAAGACGCGGTGCTAATAATAATAATAATAATATAATAAAAGGAATTGTTTGTCTGTGTGTGATGCCCAGTCAAATCTAAGACACGCAGAGACCGGAAATTTTTAAAATAGGTGGATGTAAGAGAGTTCGAATGCACCTTGAAGCAGGATTTATAAATTTTCAATTTGCTTTTTAATTAAGATATTTTAAATAATTTTTGAAGAAAATGTTTTCTGTTTTAGAATTACGTTTCAGAGATACGGGCACCATTGGGGGGTACGGGGTGCTTATATAATTCTTATAACACAGTGGGTCACGGACAACGCCGTGCGGGATTACTAGTAATTCATAAAAGCAAGCTTGCTAATTTTTAAGATAAATGGAGTGTAGGGTATATTATATGTTGAATAATTGCTTCAATAAACTATACATAATTTTATCTATACTATATGATTGTTTAATTTTTGAACTGATTTAACTTTTATTAACGGACTGAACCCCCTTTCAAGGTCGAATGATAAGGCAGTATTCACAAACAAACGGCCTGTGAGACATAGCTGACCGGCCTGTTTGTCTGCAATATCTTTATATTACTATCCGGTCTGCATCCATGTATTGACACAAACTACAATGGTATAACGTTAGTGTTTACTACGTAATTTTAAATAAACTATTCTATATTTTTGTTTTAACTTTAATTACTGTAGTGTGGGAATTTTAATTTACACCGGGAAAATAACAGTTTTTAAATTAATTCAAGTATATATTAATGATTTTAAATACATAACATCAAATAGCTATTATAGGCCTGCATTAGTGGCCACGCGGTATGGTATCTAGCCTTCCTCTATCAAATAGTCATGTTTTGATAGGGTCACAATTTGTGGGGATGTTTTATACGGTTATATATAAGATATCACACATTTAAACACACTTTAATTAAAATTTAAACTATTTAACTTTTCAGAAATTTCACCCTCATTTTGGTGAAAACAATATTTAAAAATATCTAATCACTTCATAAATAAATGGGTATTTCTAGACGTCTGCAGTTCTCTTCAGTGTTCCTTAACAATCAATTGCAGTTGACAACTAGTCTGTTAGTTAAAAAAAAAAAGGGGTCCATTGTGTTTCAAGTTTTCTTTGTTATGTGCAGTCAGAGTCAACTTATTTGTGTGGCAGGAATATGTTACTTAGGGACGGGGGAGGGTGCTAACTGAAACTTGCTCGGTAACCGCCAGCCTACAGGTTAACTCGAGGAGCTCATATTTTGTATCTGCCTAGCGATCCCAACGTTGAAGGAGTAAAGCCTCGAAAAAGAGTGCAAGTTTAACCTAGCAGCAATGGCTCTGTTCTTTCCTTCTCTGTGCCCTTACCTTATATAATTTTATCACTAAGCGGGTCACTTCAATGTTAATCATTAACGTAACAATTTATCTTGAGAATACACCACATACTGTGCTTGTATTGTGAAAATAGTGTTTTGTACTACGAAAGCTTTCCTCTTCAAAAATCATTTGTGGCTCCCCAAACTAACTCTAAACTAGGCTTATAATAGATAAGTAAGGTTGCGTCGAAACTGATCTCAGCGCTGTGACAAAAACACAAAGTATGCACTTCATTTCTACTGTACGACTGTTCAAAAATATCTCCGGAGCATAAAGAAAAAAGGTTGCTCCGGACCTGTTACATCGCTGTCTGTGACAGAGACGAGAAGCAAGGTTACTTTGGACCTGTTACAGCACTGCCTGTGACAGAGAGACGAGGAACAAGTTTACTCCGGACCTGTTACAGCGCGTATTTGATCCGTGGACCAGTGACAAAAAGGAACAGGCGGTGGATGTGACGTCTGAGGAGCAGTGACAAAAGAGCAAGTTGTTATTTCACAACCCATCCTTAGGTTTAACTAAGGTAGCACCCTTGTCCAACTACCCTTAGCTTTCCACCTATCCGATAGCACTTCTGGACAACGGAATTAACTCTTCATGACCCATTCCAAGGGAAGAGGGAAAAGAGGAAGGAAGAAGACGGTGAAACCTACATGACATGATATTTTGCCGGGAGATCGGATTCCAGTAAGGTGCTTCCCGGTCTCGCTCTCCATGCAAATGCGGGGTTAACTCCCTTGTCCTTAGCCCCTTAGAGTAATTTTAATTGTTTCAAAATAAAAGTAATTATGTTGTTAACAAACCTATGTCAAATATGATGCTTTGAGCTGGAGACCCCTAACTGACCAAAGAATGTGGCAGCCATCCAGTGGACCAGGATTCGAACCCCCCTGCAGCTCAGTATACTGAGAGAGTGCTGTCTTAGAACTGGAGGGTAGTTTTCACTCTCCCTCCACGAAAATGCTGGCTAACTTCCTCTAAATTCAAACTTCCCAATTATCAAGGCGCTAGCGTAATTAGTACTTAATCGTTTCACACGTACATGGTGACAGTAGTTCTCAAACAAAACCAATGTTGGTAGGCTTTTGTCGGGAGGACGGCCCCCCCTCCAATGCATGCTCGATATTAGTTTCCAAATTGGTTCGCTACAGTTGAAATTAAATAAAAACACGTGTTAATAATGATAAATATTATAGAGTACTGGCCTTTTATTTGCGATTCAAAATTAAACTCTTATATTATGTGTTTATTAATGAGTGCATTCAAGAAAATAATTAATAATAATAATAATTAGCACCGTGTTTTACTACCCGTTCGCGTTATACGCTTTAAGTACTAATTACTCTAATGGATTAGAAATTGGGAAGGTTGAATTAGAGGAAGTGAACCCGCATTTGCGTGGAGGGAGAGTGGAAAACCATTTACCCAACCGAGATTCGAACCTCGATCTCCCCGACCTCAGCAGTCGAGCTCAACACGACAAGCGCGTTAGCCAACTACGCCACCGAGGAGGGTAAGAAAATAATTATTGAATATAAAACCAAATCTATAAATGAATAAGAGAATCACCGAGTACCACGTGTTAGCTAAATAAATGGAGACGGATGAGGGAATTCAAGGTTCAAATCCCTATCGTGAGTGTGTACTGAGCTCGGTTTCCTCACTCATCCTCCACGGGTTGTGTCCCAGATGGCTAGTAAGATGCAGCAGTCTTAATTATTTCTTGTTTTAAATATTAGAGATGTAGAACGATGGGAGGCTGTGTGTGTGTATGTGTGTGTGCGCGTGCGTGTATTGTAAACGGACGCACCCGGCAAAATATATTGGATTCGAACCTGTGTTGGGGGATTTGAATATCTGCCGAGGTGTACAGTTGGTAGTTATCACTAAATGGTTTCCCACTCTCCCCCTACGTAAACGCTGGAACATTTCCTTACTCCCCCCTCCACGCAAATGTGGATTCAACCTTCCCAAATCCTAATCCTATTGGACTCGCGTTGCCTCGGTGGCGCAATTGGCAAATGCAGCAGATCGTGTTGAGCTAGACTACCGAGGACGGGCGAAATAGAGGTTCAAATCTTTGACGGATGAACCGGGCTGATTTTTCCCCTCGCCCTTTCCCGCGTAGATGTGGGAGCAACCTTCCCAATTCCTAGTACATTAGCATAAATTTGAATTTTTTTATGGAAATTAACAGGGAAAATTGAATTTAAAATGAAAATCAGAGATTAGTTTTTCATGATATTTACGAAAAACTTTTTTTTTACAAATACCAAATAATTTCGGGTAATTTACAAATAAATTATTTTTGAAAATTTAAATTTTGTTAAATATTTTAGAACAAATTGGTTTAAAGTTTATATTTACAGATTGGTTATTGTAATCAAAAAAATTATGTATTTGTTTGTTTGTTTTATGAATAAAACATAGTATTTATTAATTGGTAACATATTTCAATCATACATATTATTATAGAATAATAATTGATTTTGTCCACCTTTTGGACATAATATTTATATTTTATCTCCAGAATATATTTTCCACTATATTTTATTTAAATTAACTAGAATCCTAACAAACTTTGTCTCTGTAAAATAACATACATTGAATATTTTTATTTCATGCGACCATATTTGATCCCCATCAATGGAAAAAAAATCTAGGTCCTTGGGAGGCTCCCTATTGTTTTCGCCGTTATATTTTATTCACGCTAACTCTCTCACTGAGGATAGACGTCTTTCTCCTCTGCTCCATCTAGAGGGATAAACGTTAATTACTTTTATAAATACAAACCATATGTTGTTGCGTCAAAAGTCCCGGGTTTGAATCCGTTATCTAAGTGTCAATGATGGAGTAAGCATAAATAATAGCTTTGGCCGTTTTCACATTTCAACCCAGTGCAAATGATGCTACATCACTAATTTTATTATTCTGTTTCTCACTCTCTCATTTGGGCAAAGATAACCAGATGGTGTTGGAGGGTTCACTTGTCAATGACGCACAAATGTGGGTGCACAACTCACTCTGTAACATAAGGAGGTAGGGGTTTAAGTCCCTTAGAGGGCAACAAACGCTAATTACTTCACATTTCAATCCCTGGCAAAGGCAGTTACACATTTAACCTGGCCAAAATCAGCTCTTATCTCACGCTTGCCTGAAGAGCTTAGTTTCAATCCCTCTCGTGAGTGTGTACTGAGGCTGGTTTCCTCCCTCATCATCCACGGTTTGTGCCATGGATGGGTAGTAAGAAGACACATTTTGTTTTATACCATCATATTGATGCTGGTACATTTATCCCCTCCCTCTTATTCCGCTCTACAAAATATGTCTCTATGGTTTTCCTGTTTCACTCCTGATCTCCCCGACGGGTAGTAAGCCGCAGATCTAAATTCCGATAAGCTTAACTTCGTGGCTATTAGCGGGGGAGGTAGGGTTTTGAATCCAAGTGGACCGTGTCGCTCTGCCTTCACACAAATGCAAGTACATTTTATATCTTCCTCGGCCCAGATATTACTTAAGAATTTACGTTGTTATATATTATTTCGTCAAAATATAGTTGCGAACATTAAATTCAAGTTACTCAATTCAATATTACCTATGATTTAATGAAAGAGTTATATATTACCCCGACAAAATATAGTTGCGAAAATTAAATTATTTTTTCTGTTATAAGTGGCTTGAGGAATAAATGTTGTTTTCACTCTATACGTGGGTAGCAATATACCATCACAATGCATTGTATACGCGCATCGTTGGTCACATGGTCTAAGATTTCACTAGATGGCCGATGACAAAGTGATCGAAGTTTGAATCAAACGCGGGTACATATTCTACCTGGTCTTGAAAAATCTAGTCGACAGGTAAAGCCCCTTCGAAAATGGTGGGGGTGCAGGAAGTACGGTCGTTCTAACAGACATGAGCTGTGCTAAAGACAGCGAGGTTCAAATATTGGTGTGCGCGCCATCTAAATTTGTATACTTGCATCGATGGGCGTATGGTCTAAGGCGTCACTAGACGTCCGATTACAGAGTGATTGACGTTTGAAGCAAATGCGAAACCATTTAATATTGGCAGCTATAAAAGATATACTGAAATTATATTACTTAAGAAAAACATTGAGTATTTAAAAAGTTACAAGAAAATATCAAGGAGATTTGATCCAGCTACGAAAAGTAAAAGTTTTGGAACAGATACTAGGGCCCGTGACGTGTGCATTCAACTCTTTAGAGCCCTTAGTATTTGAAATACCACCCCTTCAGAGTTTATGCTTAACCGTAGGCAGGCAGCGATCGTTCAAAACTCTATCATTCACATTGCAATATCGCAGCTCAATCCACTTCATCCCTATTTAGACAGGCCCTAACATTTCAATACACAGTCTCATTTAATGGGTTTTTTGTTTCATAAATTGAAAATTAAAGTAGATCCATGTGTGTGTGTGCGCGCGCACACACATGATTGGTAAAAGATGTGTTAGCCTAGTCCTTTAAAGGGGGTATTCTGTTTAGCATCATGCTTCTCTCATTATTGATTTATATTTTTGATAGGTGTTTTTTTGAATAAATACAAAATTTATCCTAAACTTAAAATATCGGACAGGTTTTTATGGGTTAAGGTGGGAGAGAATGGAACGCGAGAAAGTGGAAGTGTTTTCGCAGTCTTTATATTAAATCCTTTGCCAAAATAAATCAATTATTGTTCCAGGCGAAACATAGAGTTGAATTTTCTTTTCAAAGTGATATCAACAGTTGTTAAATATCGGTAATTAGCAAAGCGGCATTTGATAAGAAACTTTTTAAATGAAGATAAAAAGTTGTCATTAATACCAGGACACCCTTAACATATGTTCAAGAGCTATTTATATCACAATGTAGAGAAAATTAAACTTTAATTTCGCGTCTAGGTTGTCAATGACTTATTTATAGTGGTTTAATATCTTTTGTTAATTAATTATAGTTTACAGAACTGGCCTGGAACAGGGAGACCCGATTTTTTGAAAGTGTTGTATATTTGTCTAGCCAAATTTAATTAAAGCTAGTTTTTGTGTTATTATCCGTCCGGAGAATCCAAATTCTACCCTCATTTTTAGGGAAGAGGATTTGTGATCCATTCAGGCTAAGCCACCTTAATACATCAGAAAGCGATTCTAGCCCCAGTACTCACAGCGCTGGTAAACCAAACAATCCGAGACTGATATATTTTTATATGTACTTTTATTTTTTTACTGTTCTTTAAACATGAGGGGGGTTGATAGTAAAATTATCCTAGATATGAACTCTAAAACATTGTGCACTAAACTGTGCTGAAGATCCGGGGTTCAATCCTTGATCCCGGCACAGATCTATCTGATTGCCAAACCCTTCCTTCGCCTCTGACAAGACGTGTATTAATCACAGCTTGTTGAATGTGTGGAATGCCAGGCCTCCACCGTGGTTCGGATCCCACGTTAAACTGTAGGTCCTCCATTTCATCTCACAATCACATTACCTTTACACATTAGCGTAAGTGCGTATAATCCGAACGGGTAGTAAGACACCGTGTTAATAATAACAATAATTTTTCATTAAGTTTTCTCTTGAATGTTAAGTGTATCATAATATATTTTAAATATGTATTTTCGATAATATAATTAAAACAAAATAAATCATAACATTTTTTGTAATGAATACCTTATTTTCCAATACACATTTTGTAAAACTCATTAAATATGTTGGTAGTATTTAAAAAAAAAAAAAACATTAATTTTATAATCTTATAATTTTATATTTCATGACATGAGTACTATTGATTAAATATATTAGTCTTCTTAAAATAGAATATTTCAAAACGTTATTTCAACATTTAGCTGTTCGTGGGAAACATTAGTTTGAATCCTAGCGCAGGGATAATTCAAATTAGCTCATATTCGTGTGAAAAGAAGTAAGATCATGTTTAACAGTTAATTTTTATAGCGTTGTTTTCCGTCATTTCTAACAAATTATGTTCACACAGTTATATAGATGTAAACAGCATAGTAGTTTATATTACTTCTATTGTCAAAGCGAGACTAAGCCAACTTCGAGTAGCTGAACATTTTCTTCATATATATAACCATGACACACCTCACCTGAAACACCTTTATGCCTTACCGGTGAGGCACGCCTCAAAGCTTAAGAAACCTTGATCCAAGAGAGAGAAATGAGGAGGGTAGCTTAAAGTAAATCTACCTGTATTTTCGTGGTGATAATATGGGAAAATCGCTTTGTTTACTCGACCGGGGATTCAAGCTCTAATCTCTTCATAGATGGCAGCAAAGTGCACTCGGCCACCATGATTTGCTGATTCAAGAGAACTGGATTTGAATTCCGGCCAGGGTATTTGTATATGCCTCTTTCACACGTCACTTACATTGTGGTATTCCATCTTTTCTCTAGACGACGACTACTTCACTTTATTAAAATATGCCCTCTTCGTTTAATAGGCTTTTATACTGCATTAAATCTTCACACTTTGTAAGTTTGAACATATATTTGTAATAAATTATGTTTAATTAATTCTAGAACTAACAAGATTGATTAAAAAATAGGAATTCAATTAACTAAACAAAAAACCTGTTTCTTTGAAGAGCCTAGTATCACTTTTGTAGGTTTCAGCGTGACTAGGAGAAACAGTAATGAAACCTAACCTAAAAGGGGGAGGGGGCACCATCTTGACTTCAATTAACAACAACCCTCTCCTTCCTCGTCTTTCATCTTCTCACAATCTAAATCTTACCTGTCTCTGGGAAAGCTGCCCTTCCACCCATCTCTTACCTTGCATCCCACCTTTACAGACCTTAGCTCACTTTCACCAAGCTACCTTTAGGCCATAGATGCTTTAATGAAATGAAGCACCGAGCATCTGTTGACTTTAGATTACTCGTGAAATGTAGCCCGGGTAGGGTTGGGGATAGTCGACGTCATAAGCCGCATTAAGGACCATCCCCATCGTACCGCGGTGATGTTGCCCTCTGGTTGTTTGAGGGTTAAACTACACAAGGCGCAACAACTCAACCTCCTTATTTTCCCTCACTACTGCTTTTGGAGAGTTTGTGTTCTCTTTGTGTGCCTCCTCCCCCCTCTCAAATTAACCTCACCCCTTCATCCCTCTTTCCAAGTCTAAAGCGCCCAAAGAGTTGCGATGACAGAGAAAGGTGTAAAAAAAAAGCTGGTATGTACAGTACGTTGAACATTGTTTTTGCTTTCTTGAAAAGGCTTAAGGCTGCTTCATAAGATATGAATGTAGTGTTGAATTGTTGCGCACTAATGAAACTTTTTCAGAAATTTCCCATGAGCCTTTTTGTTACTTACCGTTTTTGTGGTGAAAATGTTAGCTCTGTGTATATTTCACCTTCTGCCCTGACCAAAAATCAACCTCTTAATACCATTTAAGGATGTACACATTTTGATTATGCAAATAGAATAGGGATGAGTAAGTCATAGTTTAAAAGGAATGCACCCACATTGACGTGGAGGACGAGAGAGTGTAAAATCAAAAAGGAAAAAACACTCCCAGAACAACCAGCTGGGCTTAGAGCCCTGATCTCCTCGTCACCGGAAAACCAGATTAGATAAGCATAGCCTCGTGCACTATATTGTAAAAATTACTTTACTAACGATATGATTCAGATAGAAGTGTAGAGAAGTTGAGGCAAGGGCAGTGTTTTGGTAGTTTTATTTGCAAAATATTTTTTCTAGCTAAAATAAATCAAATATTTCTCAAGTAGAAACATAGAGTTGAATTTTCTTCACGTGGTGATCTCAACACTTCTAGAATATCTGTCAAGACTGTTCTAGATTTTAATGATCACGCTTTCTCTTCATTTTAAAAGTGTCTAATCTAATGCCGCTATGCCCATGACAGATATTCAAGAACTGTTGATATAATCATTAGAAGAAAATTATACTCTACGGTTATACTGGAGATATATTGTGTTTATTTTGGCCAGCTAAATGTTTTGCTATAGAAACTGCAAAACACTTTCATTTTCTCACGACCCCTTCTCGCTCTACTTAAGACTGCTTTCATTCTTAGTAGTGGTACCTTTAATTAAGGGCACTACTTTATACGAAACATGTGAGAGATTTTTTTTAAAAGCAAACATACTTGTTTCATATTCAAAATAATCATACTTAGGTATTCATGAGTTCACGAAATAAAACTGTAAATCTATTAATACACAAAATTCCATTTTTTTGATAGATTTCTCAAGTTAAAAAAAATTGTGTTGTTGTATATTGGTTTAGGTAAATAATGTTCGCGCTAATTGTATGTTATGATTTTAAAAATACAGTAGTTTATAAATGTCATTTCCATATTTCCATAAACATAATATTGGTTGTTAACATTATACAATCGACTAATCGATATTAAAGTGCTACGATTTGTATATTGTAATATTCCCCTGTGATTGAGCACTAATTATAATGATATCGGAAATGTATTGAGATGGCGACGCGTGATTTGCGTTACTGCGCACTTGTACACGGTGATGTGATCTGATTATATATGGTTCTTATATTCATAAAATGTGCAAGACTTTTAATGTTGTACACGATTTATTTTATTGATTACACCTTCGGTACTGAAGATATTCTATAAAATGACACAGTTTTTTAAATTAAAATATGGATTGTTTTTGTGTGATATTACACGTATCGTGTTCTGAGTACTGTGTGCTGTATAGATTTTTGTTACTATTTCACTATATTTCCGGCACTGTTTTAAAGAGCCACGTGATGAATCGAACGGTTTTTCTGTGTAACACTATATTAATCTCTAGATTCACACGCACGGCTTTTATATGACCGACCCCTTCTTCTTGGACCCATTCACCAGTGTCAAAACTAACTAATGTAAAATATCCTGGCGACCTGATGTTGTGAAGGTTGCCTTCCTATTGGGTAGAGGAAGCCAACGAGTCACAAGATTTTGCTAAATACAACAGAGTTGATCTTTAAAAGAAAAAAAGTCTTATGGTGCAATATATTGAAATTACTTCTGAAAAGCGTGTGACTCTGCATGGAAGAGGTATCAAAAGGATATTTTATATACAGTTTATTAAAGAAAAATACACTTCATCCATGACTTTTTAAATTATAAGAGGGGTCCAAAACAATATCATTACAATATATAAAGGTACATTTGTACCGCAAAGTTATACTATTATTTTCATCACACCAACATACCCGTCCGTTTCATCGCATATTAGTTTTAATTTAGAAAAAAAGTATGCATTTAGCTGGAAAATGAAAAGGCAGGAAGAACAAACTCTATCCAAACGTTGAAGGAAAGAAAATATTGTATAATTAAATTTATTTTAAATGAAAAACTTGGTGTATCGAATGTCCTTTGTTGTAATATATCTGGTTGTTTATGATCATTGTAGGTCTTGATATGTCTATGTCCATTTTCATTTATGAATTTGTTTTATTTATGGTTTGTATGGTAGAACTTAACGATGGGATTATTTTATTCTTCAATGATTGGATTTCCTATAGACTAAAAATATCAATTTTTTAAAGTAGGACTATATTTAATAGAGAGAAAGAAGGCAACACATATTTTTTGACACATTTGATAAAAGTAGGAAAATATTTATGAATATTTTCTTTTTTTTGAGGTAGTTTTGAATATTTCATATTTTATAAAAAGATTTGGAATCTCAAATTCGTTTAATAGGACAGAATTACAAACAAATAAAATGTGGAGTTACCAACATATTGACTCTTAACTATAACTTACTACTACCGTAGCTTACTTCAAGTCTATGAGCCCTAAACTCAGGATCTCTAGGCAAGGACAAAATATAAAGAACCTTGTTCTAACGATTGTTGACTGAGATAACCTGTTAAGGGGGTGTACACTGGAGGTAAATGTAACCGGGACGGGCTCTTGTAATAAAACTAAATTAGTTGAAGTGAATGACTGTTGAAGTGTGTCTGTGTATGTTTGTTTGTTGTTGTGAGTGTTGTTGAACAAAGAAATTTCATACTACCTTTTGTGATACAAATGTTGAGTACTGAGGATACATAAAAAATTACACATATTAGACTAGAATGCCGATGACGAAGAAACCAAGGTTCGAATCTCGATCGGGTGTACAGAGTGTGTTTTTATCTAAAATGGTTTTCCACTCTCCCTCCACGAAAATGCGGGTATACTTCCTTTAAATTTACCCTAACTAGTCCCTAAAACCACTAGCGTAATTAGTATATATATCTATAAACAAACGATAAGTAAATTACACATAGCCTAAAAATAAAGTATCAAATAAAATCAATTAAATTAATTCAATAATAATACTAATAATATCTTTAAAATACGATACCAATGCTGTCAGTGAATTAAATATGTTAAAATGGTGAAGTTACGATCATTAAAATACCAATTAATTGTGGTACCAGCAATTTTTTAAGTTTAAATCTTAGTGGATGAATACAAAAAAATAAGAAAATTATATTCCAGTACTCTATCCTGTATAGGATATAATATCTTTACGTGAATTAATTATATTTTTTTATAATCCTTCCTATCCAGCGCAAGCTTGGTCACATATTTTTGAATCGAAAATATGAAGTTGAAAAAATCGAGACACCACATATTATGGTGCGTTTCGAATCATGGTTGGGTTATTCAAAGGGGGTTTTGGCTCTCCAAATACAAACGACTCGGAGATTAAAGCAGATACTAGCCCAGGATTAAAATGCATCCTTAATTTTACAAATAAAATAGCTTTACCAACAATTTAATCCCCCACAGTTTTTTTTTATTAAAACCACAATCTGGAGTATAGCAATTAGATAAAAAAAATATTAATATGAAACATTTTTATTCTTGATTTATTACTACGCATTTAGGATTAAGTAGTAACACCCGCATCTCGGTGGGCACGTGGATTAAATATCAAGCTCATTTAGTCTGTTTTGCTGGTGACGGGGAGGTCTAGGTTCAATTAACCCACCTGATGTATCTAGGGTGGTTTATTTTTACTAAATGATTTCCTACTTTTCCACCACGAAAATACAGGTACACATCCTTTGAAATCTATCTTTCTCATACTTACACCATAGGAGAGATTAAATTATGATAGCCCGGAGGGGTATCAGGACACGGTGATATAATAAAAATAAATACTAACAAAATTTACCAATGAGTCCTCCGATATAAATACAAGAGATGGGCCTAGGTGGTCTCCCCCTTATTTCCAATAGCACCCATCTAGAAGGAAAAGGAAGATCCTATGATGACATAGGACATAGGAGTGACGAGGTAAGGGCGAGGGGGGAGAGGTGAGTATGGGGGAGAGATTGTTTGCCCGGCAAACATTTACCAAGGCAGTATACCCATAGGGTGTCAATATTGGTCCTCCAAGTCTTGAGCTAGCTGGATCCTCATCTCTCCACACGAGTAGGTACATTATTACAGCTCCTTCGGGAGAAGGGTTAGGAGGGGTAAGAAGGGAGGATCACATAGAGGGATGACACAAAAAACAACCTTTCTTTTTGTACCATTTTCACATAGGGATGTCCTCGACAAACAATTGCCACTTATGTGTGACCGTGGGCTTGTTAGTTTTGCCTGATCTTTCTCTTGAAGGAAAAAAAAAGCCTGAGATAAATGTATGTGATTTATTTCGAACGGCCCCCAAGAAAGTTAGGATATAAAATAACTCCAAATAACAGGTACAAAAAGTTAAAGTCGTGAGATTGTAGTAGGAAATAGATTAGATGACAAAATGAAGATACTCGTTTAGTTAAATTATTTCTAAAATAAAATAATGTAATTAAAATCTATGTTTTTTGTAAAATGTTAAATAATTATTTAACATTTTTGTAAAATGTTAAATAATTATTTAACACAAATTTCTGTATAATATGGTACTTATTAACTTGTCAATGAATGTATAGACATGTTACTGGTTATTTATTTAAGCAATAGTGTTTCTATGATATGATGTATTCGTATTTTATAAACATGTGTGTGTGTTATTAGGGAAAATAACTTTGTAAATATCTACGGTGGTGGGCACTAATGCAAAGGCGTAAGTCTAATTTAATTTGGATGGGAGCTTGGGGCTAAAATCCCAACTGATTGTATTTAAAAATATACCTTAATGCCCACCATCCTTTAGTAACATTCCTGGTTAAACTAAACAGCTTAGCGTACTGAGATGCTTTTGCCTACATAGTTATCTATTCTTCACCTATGGAATCAGGGTACACTTGATCAGAAATTATAACTTACTCACCCCTAAGGCGTTCATTCTGATGATAGCTTGGATGAACCTTCTCGGTGGCCGCATGGTCTAAAGCTCTGCTCTCAAAATAGAATAGACTGCCGATGACGGGGAGATCTTGGTTTGATCCCGTTAGGGTGTACTGATGGTGGTTTTTCCTAAATGGTTTCCCACACTCTTTCTTTATCTGTACAATTGCGGGTACACTTACTCTATATTAAGCTTATCTCATCCTTAACCCTTTAGCGTAATTATTACATAAGCGTATAGCCCGAATAGGTAGAAAAACGCGGTGCTAAAAACAATGTAATAATATTCTGAACTAATGAGTATTTCACCAACAACATAAAAAAAAAAAATCCGTCCAACTCGATGGTCTTGGGGTAAAGTGTTTCCCTTCTGACCTGATTTTCATGGAGTCAAACCTACCCGAGATCATAACCCATAAAAATTCCACAAAACATTTTTTTATAAAAGAACTGTACAGCCCATATGAATAAGGTCAATCATAAAATATATATTATTATTCTTTACAATTGAATTTCTTGGCATTTAACCGAACACGTTTTCAACTTGCTTATTGTTGCATGAAATACGAGTACTATCGCTTTACGCTCGAATGATTACCATGGTTATAAACCAGTACTTTGAGCTAATCTGGGTCTCAATTTCTGTAATTTATCTTCTGAAGGGTTGAATTGTAGGAAACGTTAAGTTAAATTATTAATAAAAGCACAGTCGAATCAAATGACAGTCGCTAAAAAAAATGCAAGGATTTATAAACACAATGGCGAAATTTTACGAAAATATATGTAACAATCGTAATTATCAGTCAGGCATGTATAAAAGAGAAGTGTTTGAAAGTAAAACCTTTTATTGATACAATCCAAGAACATTTCGATTGAACTAATCATTAAAGCAGGATTTTAATAGTATATTCTTCATAGGATTGAATAAAAAAATATTTATAATAATGCTCATAATTATTTTGTAGGAAGTAATAAATGATAAAATTAAATCTTCTTTGTAGTTCTTTTATTCCCTTCTCCTTATTTGAGGTTTTTAGTCTTCTATGACATGTCTGAGGAAAACCAATGTCCTGTGAAATGTTGTATAAAGATATGTTACTAAAATTGTAAGTTTAATAAAATTAAACTTCATAAATGTAAAGTCTAGGGAAATTATAAGATAATATAAGGAATGTTACTAAATAATAACTTAAATTATGAGCTTACCTTATTTATGAATACGATGATTTATTTTAATATAAATTATCGGAAGATTTGTGAGATTTTCAAGTATTACTATATAAAAAACAGTTTTTTGTGAGATGACCAACAATAAGTGGTAAGTTACCAATATGAAGAAATAAAATAAAACAATTTATAAATTAGATAGTGTTACTAATGTTACATAGAATGTAATACATATGAGTACTGCCTACCGAACCAAAGTATCTAACTGTATTATTGAGAAAATAAATAGTTTTAAAATCTATATCTGGCTTTTTCATATTTATAAGTTACTAGACCCTTCCCGCTTCCC
>CABFOV010002090.1:48769-65954 GCA_902141375.1 Timema poppense | reverse complement strand
ACTATCGACATTTTTATGAGGAATAAATTAAATTTTCAAATTTAAATATAGCCTATGTTACTCGCTGATAATGTAGCTATCGGTTCAGAAGTTTTTGAGTTTATCCATTACAAACAAAAAAACAAAAGATCAAATATTTTCTTTTTATAATATTAGTGTAGATTTAACAAAATGAATGGAGAATTCAATATGTTGTAAGCTTATATAAATATATATGTATATGTTAAATAATTATGGTCTCTAAAATATTATAATAATTGTATTTGAACAAACCAATAAATCTTAGCGTAACTCTTGTACACTATATTTGATCTTTATCTCCCCTATCATAGTTCGGAAAATATTGCGAGAGTTTATCATAAAGGACAAAAAAAAAGAAGAGAATGTAGACTAATATATTTTCCTATTCCTTGGTTAATGCTATCTTAAGGCGTTTATCACAACATTACAATAGAAGTTTATCTCACATTTTTATGTTTTCCCTCAGCTTTAAAATAAATATAATATAACTATGTTGCATTTATTTTTTACATTGACATCTCCTCCCTCCTACTCTTCCTCTACCATTCAGCGACGTGAAGACCGTAACACATAATTCGTATGACAATTTTTTACTATGCATTGAAAAGCCGAAAGAAGTGAAATGGAGGGGGTGGGGAAGAAAAAAATATATACACAAGGCAACGTTTTGAAGTTACAAGCTGAAGAGGGCGAAAAAAAGGGGGAGGGGGAGAGGGAGCAGCAATAATTCACGCGATTTCATTATGTGATATAGTTATTGACTTATCTTTTAAATTGAATCTCGCGGTATAAATCGACGAGCGGTTCAATTTATTTCATGGCGTGACAGCGCATGCGCGCAACCTTGTTAGAAGAAAAAAAAACTACGGGAGGGCTACGCTGAATGCAATTAATGTGACGTACTTTCTCTTTCGTTTTATCGTAACGAAACACCACCCGCGAGAGAGCTACCGTCAAATGGGAAAGCTTTTTCACTACTAAAACAAATAGGCTTGACAATATTAATTTTGAGTGGGGTTTAGAGACAGTTACACATGCGGTAGGGCTTCTGTCTAATGATCTAAAAGTCCTATATTCGATACCCGATGAAGGTTTGAAGTATATTAGTGAGAAATGGGGTTCGTTTTCTTTCGTCAAATGGTGAAATTTAATGGTCTGGAATCTTAGTACTGAGTTTTACTAGGCCTAGGTCACCAAAAGCTTGTAAATACATCAAATAAGGCAAAAATAAATGTATGTTTCAATAAAAAACTCGAGAATTCGATTGGCGGGTTCTGATCTGCCAGGTCAGATGTAGTTTTTATTCTCGATCGGGTGCACTAGGGTTGATATTCAATGTTTAAGCTTTCACTGTAACTTTTCCGGATTGTCTCTAAATAAATTTCTTTTGATTTACAATGCTTATCAGCTTCTCTTTAAATTAGAGTAAGTTGTTCTAAAACTAATCTCTGGCACTTAATGAACAATAATTTCAGCACATGACTTAAGAAATTGATTTAACAAGCATAAAATCCTGTCAATCAAAAAGTGGTAGCCCCAATTTCACCAATTAACTGGGTACTTTTAGGCTATGCCTGGATTCGAATAAAGTAGCTTCAGTTAAGTAGGCAGACACTCTACATACTAAGGAACAATGCTTACTTTGTGTTGTTGGGTCCAAAAATCCGTGAAAACACAGTTTTTCGAACACTTTTTTCCTAACCGCCAAGAACCCCAATCCAACTATCACGTATTAAAGGCTCGGTAAGTGATCATTCAGTCGTGCGTCATACTCACGTGATCATTACTAAACATAAAATAATTTACCCCCCTTATTCCCTCTTTAAAAAAAATTCCAAACCCCAGTACCCATGAGGTTTGAAAACTCCAGTCCCAACCACCGCAACCCAACAAGTTTGGAAGCCCACGCACGATCCTGACATTTCGCTCCCAGCATCAGCCATAATGTGGTTAAATACGTGGTGGTTGGCGTTCGACCACGCGGTCATCGAACAAGTTTCGTTCTTTCCGTCCCGACGTTCACAAAACCATACTTTAAAAACAGTCAAACACTCGTCCGTGCTGGTGGTTAAGCGATTCCAAAGCCAATCTCACCCCACGGATAGCAGCTAACTTAGATCGCTAATATACCACTCGAACCAGACGTGAAGTCGTGGTGTGGTTTTCTGTATTCTTCTTTAAGAAAACAGTGGAATTAAGACAAGTGCAACAATTTTACTATATTTAAAAAAATTAACAATATAATTGAAAAATAAATATTTTAAAATGATAAAGAAAAAACAATAAAATGTCTTAAACGAAATACTCATCCTAAAGAAGGGAAAAATCCTCAATATAACGGCCAATTTTGTTTCTTACACTGGGGAAAGTGGGAAAATCTCAAGATCAAGCATGTGAGTGAGATGAAACTCCAGTTATTACCATGGGCAGGTGTTGGTATCAGGGTAACCACGCACATACCATATAATATATAGTCCCTAAGCATATTCCTCAATTTATTTTTATTCGACAACTGTATCTGCCCACAATGTTAATTATGCAGTCCAATTATGCAATCACAATATAATGGATTGTATGTGGCTGGAGAGTAAAGGTTCCAATCCTATATGAGTGTATTGGCTGTAGCATTACACATTATATTTTGTCTTTCGTTTCATCCTTTCCATGCGAATGTGGTGTACTTTCTTTAAAATATCCTTCTCATCTCCATTTCTAAATATTGAACGAAATAATAATAAACAAAAATACTAGTTTGTCTTTTCAATATACTCCCGTAACTATATTGGAAACTGCTGTTTTACGATCAATCAGCTTGAGTGTTCTTTTTTTTATTTAAGAGCTCCAAATTAAATTAATTTTTTAAACTATGCTTGAGTGTGGGTGAGTGTGAAATTGTCCGTTTCTCGTTTTAACGCCTTTCCTTGACATATTAGGCAGAATTTGCGGAAAACATTTTTATGGCCGATGATGAACTATGGTTCCAAGAGGTTTGGTTGAATGTGTTAAGGTGGGCGTGTAAGGAACGCGAGAAAAGGTCAGTTTCTTTTAGCACCACGTCTTACCATGGTCTTACTACTCTTTTGGAAAGAGAGAGGGAAACAATTTTGGAAAAACCACCCTCAGTACACCTGACTGAGATCAAACCACGATCTCCCCGTTAGAGGCAATCTAGTCAATTGCGAGAGTGACGTCTTAGCTAAATCAGTGTTTTTTGTATAAAAACTTTTTTGTCAAAATAAATCAAATATTGCTCCAGTAGAAACATAGAGTTTAGTTTTATTCACTTGGTCATATCAATACTTGTTTATTATCTGTTTAGGGTGTTCTACAATTTAATGACAACTTTTTCTCTTAATTTAAAAAGTTTTTCATCTAATGCTGCTATACTCATGACAGATACTCAATTACTGTTGATATAACCATGTGAAAAAAAATTAAACTACGCGGTTCTGTTGGAGCAATATTTTATTTATTTTGACCAAAAAAGTTTTGCTGTAAAAAGTTACAAAAACACTGACCTTTTCTAGCGTCCCCTTACATCCCACCTAAAAAGAGTCGAGTTCATTTTATGGTTGGATGGAAGGGGACTGGTTAAGGTCAGTAGTTTATCAGATTTTATAGTGAAAAATACTTTTTTGGACAAACTAAATACAATATTGGTTCAACAGCTACATATTTTAGTTTTCTATAAATTATGATATCAACACTTCTCTAAAATGTATGCCATGAGTGTCGCGTAATTCGACCAATATTTGTTATATTCATTTAAAAAGTTTCTAGTCAAACTCCACTATTTTAATGACCAATATTTAAAAAAAGATTATATTACTATACTTGAAAATTTAATAAATGTATCTACCGATGAAATATATTTTTTATTTTTTCAAAAAAATGTTTTTAATCATATAAAGTGTATTTGTATTCCCTTTCATTCTATCTTAAGAATTGGTCGATACACCCTTTTGGATCATACATAGGGCGTTTTAGTTTTAATCCTGCTGGTAAATTTCAACTGAGAGCTTAATAAGAGAACTGTCGCTTCGGTGGCCGCACGGTATAAGGCGTCATTCTCACAATATATCAGACTGCCAATGATGAGGAGATCGTGGTTTGAATCCCCTTGGTTGTACTTCATGTGACTTTTCCTAAATGGTTTTCCACTCTTCAACTATGAAAATGCGGGAACACTTAATATAAATCGAACTTACTCCTCTCTAGCACATTAGTGTAATTACTACATATGCATATCACCTGAACAGGTAGTAAGGCACGGTGTTAGAAAATAAACAGATAACTATTTTAAATCGTCTTCATCGTGCTAATCAATTAGTAATATTTTTGCGATGGGACGTGTAGTTTTTTGTTAGCTTTTTGTACGTGGCTAATCAACTGTACTAGATGTATACATTTTAGTTACACTATTTAGGTAGAGTTAAGGAAGTAAAAATTTAGAGGAAATTTACCTAAATTTGCGTGAGAGAACAGAGAGAGTGAGAGAAAGAGTGGAAAATCGTTTGAGAATAAACAACCCTCAGTAGATCCAACTGTGATTAAAACCTTAACCTCCCTAACCCCCCCAAAAAATCAGACCTGACGAGGTTCACACCTTAATCCCGTTTACAAGTAAGTCAATTTGTAATCATAGCATGGAATAGAACAAGGGTCACCTGAAATCTGTGGTTTACAACTATAACCACTAGTCACTGGGACGGACATTTCATAGCGATCAGTCGTAGTCATTTCCATCCAATACTAGGTACTGATGGTGTACCTTCAAATTGTAGGAAATGTCCCCCAAGTCCCCCCACAATGCAATAGCCAGAAGTTTTGATCGATAAAAGCGTCAAATCCACATATTGCGGATTCAGTAACGCTGATTAAACTTCCCCGTAACGTCGACTGCTTACGAAATGGTTATTTGTTGGGATTGGAAGGGGGTGAAGGAGAGGGAGAAAGGGGGATGATAAAGTTGTAGTAGGGGAAGTTATATAATCACGGCTACAAAAAAAACGCTCTGTTTTCATACCGTTACATTGAATGACAAATTTAATTTATTCTGAATCTTGTGGTAACGCAGCTAGTTTAGATTGTAAACGTACAAAATTATTAAGATATGGTTTCTTAGGGAAGGGGAGAATCCGTCATTATAATATTTGAGATTGTCACCTAAAAAAAGGCATGTCTACGCCAGATTTCTTCACTCTGATACAAGATTCCAAGTTTCGAGTCACCATTCAGTCGGACTTATTTATGTTCATTTCGAGAAAAGATGCTGCATTAACTTTAATTACAATTCAATCATGTTTTAGGAGATATAATTTGAACATCTTATATACTATTCAGGTGATATACTTGCACAAAATCGTTATAATTTTATCTTCAGTTTAATTTTCCGATAACTTGCTTCGGTCACCGCATGGTCTAAAGTGTCAGTCACTCTCATGTTAAACAATACTTCCGATGACAGGGAGATCGAGGCTCGAATCCCGGTCGGGTGTACTGATGGGGTTTTTTCCAAAATGGTTTTTCACTCCCCCTCCACGCAAATTTGGGTATACGACATCTATATTGAACCTTCCCAATCCTTAACTCATTAGTGTAGTTAGTAGGCTAAGTATGCGTATAAGCTGAATAGTTATTAGGACGCGGTGATAAAAAATATCCTATCCACTCTCAAGATAAATGTTGTTGTATTATTTTAAAAATCAACCTTTTAGTTCTGGATTCTTAAATTAATTTTAACTGTGAGATAATTTAGTAGAGTTCAATTTTCACTGAAAGAACTTTATCTAACAGCTATATAAAAAAAACTAGATCTACTTTCAACTATTAATACATCAATTCATGGTATATGTAGTTGTCATGTTTGATATATATTATTAAATACCTATCAAATACCACTAAAAATATTGTAAAATTATATCAATAAGGACCACAAGAAAATATGTTTTTATATTCTAAAAAGTTCTTCCTACGAAAATACCACTATAATCGCGAATTGAGTGTGTTATTCTTTCTATATCAGCCACGCCAGTGAGCACGTGACAAAGGTATGAATTTTGTCTTGTCTGGTTTGCCGGTAAGGTAAATGTTGAGAATCGGAATCCGGTGGAGTATACAAGAGATGATAATTCCTAAATTGTTTCACACTCTCTTTTCGCGCAAATGTGGGTATAATTTTCTTTTAAAAAAACCTCAACCTTCCTCATCCCTACCCATTAGTGTAAGTATGTAGATAGTCTGGAAGGATGCAATGGATATTATCTTTGAGGGAACTACATGGTTACTATTGGGAAACAGCGTTGTCTCTTAAATATGAGACAAGTTTCGCAACACTTGTTCGTCGATGTTGCCAGGAGCTCCTGCACAGTACACCATCCTTCTGACATAACTTTTTTTTTACATCTACAGTAACCCCATGGCTTCTTTGGTGCTGGCTGACAGCTCAAAGCTGACTTCTGACAGTCAACATTTAGGTATATACCTAAATTTTGACCTTTATAAGTGACAGCTGCTAAACACATGTTTTTGCAGATCTTATGGTTCGGCGTAGGGATACATAATTTGGTCTGGTAGCTTTTAAAAGGTGTCGGTCAGCACCAAAGAAGCCATGGGGCTACTGTAGCTTAACTGTTTATTGTTAACTGTGTATTTCCTGTGGCCTGGGTCAGTTAACTTTATTATTATTATTATTATTATTATTATTACCGTATCTTACTACTTGTTCAGGTTATACGCATATATGATATTTATTTTAATGAGGTAAGGATGAGAAAGGCAATATGTTATAGGTAATCTATCCGTATTATTTTGTGTGTAAGGAGAGTGGGAAACCATTTAAGAAAAAATCCCTCAGTGGTTTCGATTGGGATTCGAACCCCAATATCCCCGTCATCAGCAGGCCAGTAACATATATCACAGAACTGAAACCTTTTACTATTCGTCCACTGAAGCGAATCTCGACATAACTGAACGGGAGGCGATTTGGCAACAGTTAACTGAAAGGGAGAGAGCGCAGATAAATATTTCCTCCATTGGATCTGAAGTTCCCTCAGAGGTGATATTGGGTGTAATAATATGCTGAATAAAATAAAACAAAAATGTATTCTATCCTTTCAATATTTTTTATTACTCTTTTCCTTCACTCGAAAAAACAAAATTATTCTTAAGATTCGTAAAATATTATGTCTCCGCATAGACGCGAACCAGATAAAAAAAAAGTTGCCATCGAACGCATTAAAATACTCTAAAATATGATAGATTTTATAATTATGTTTACCAGCTATTTTTGCTATCACTTATTTAATGTAATTCCGAATTAATGAAAGTTTGGCATAACATCAACAAACATATATTTTGGAGTTAATTAACATATTTTACGAGGTCCTATCATTTTTCATCAATGTGGTGAACTCATTAAATTATTCAGAGAGATCCAGTTATTCGAAATGATTTTAATTTCATTGTTAAATTCTCGCGGTTGAATGTTATCAAGGTAAACTAGAAATTGCCAAAATGAAAGGGTTTACTTTGGAGGTAATATTATTACTAATGCGCGCCTGGGCTACATCGTTCGTAGCCCAGTAGTGGAAAGATTAACCAGTACTAATGTACCGTTGCACAGGGGACTCCCAAATGTATTATTCGTACATCGTTTCAGTGGAGGTTATTTCCAAGTCATGATTAAACGAGGGTATGATAGTGAATATGAGGGTGTAGAACCAGTGGAAACAATTAAATTTAACTCAAGCCTAACCAACCAAACCTTGTTGACCATTGGGATAGTTCCCCTTTAAACAAAATGTTCATCAAGGTACAAGCTAGGAACCAAACCTGGGAACTATAAGCTCGTAGACAGCTGCAATGACCACTACATCATGGGGACGTTTACTCTAACGGTAGGTGAGTAAGTCATTTTGTGTGTGTTTCGTTTCTTAATAACCATCCAGACTACTTGAATGAATACTTTAGTGGCATAGAGTAGAGGAAAGTGTAATTTTAGAGATATATCAACATTTGCGTTGAAGGGGAATGTGAAACCTTTAAGAGAAAACTTATCTCCGTACATTAATTCAAACATCCGCCTCCCCTCCCCACTAATCCAATATGTCGTGAGTGTGACAGCTCAGCCCGTGCAACCACCTACGCGGTTAAATATCAAGTTAAAAGCGGGCAAACGAGCGGGTTTGGTTTTTTTATTTTGGGATGCCAGAGCTATATTACAATTTAGTTTTCCAGCTTTTTTACAGACAAATATTGGTGAAGTTTCTTTAACTTAATCCTTCTATCACTTTTCGATGGATTAAATAAATTAAATGCTCTTAAAATATGAACATCATTGACTCTAGACTAAGGCACTTTACTGTTATTTATTATTATTATTAGCACCGCGTCTTACTACCCGTTCGGGTTATACGCACATACGCTAATGTGTCATGTTAGGGGGATTGTGAGATGAAATGGAGGACCTACAGTTTAACGTGGAATCCGAACCACGGTGGAGGCCTGGCATTCCCCACATTCACAAGATGTCTTGTCAGAGGTGAAGGAAGGGTTTGGTAATCAGATAAATCTGTGCCGGGACCGAGGATTGAACCCCGGCCGCCAGCATAGAAGTCTGACACCTTACCCCTAGACCACCAGGTCACCCACTTTACAGTTCTTGCCAATAATAAAAACAAATTACATCACATCCATCCACTATTTCCAGCCTGTAGCCTGGATCACTTTTTTATTCAAGTCATATATTTTTCATTGCCAGCTTTTTAGGACTGTCGTAGCCCCACATGCCTTATAATCTAACTTAAGACTAGGTCAGGCACAACATCCAGTCCCCGGCCGTTAATTTAACACCATGAAAGAGTAAAACCAACATGTCAACCGAAGATAAATTTTCGGCCATGTCGGGAATCGAACTCGGGACTCTTAACTCAGTAGACAGATATAATATTTAGGGAGCTAAGGTAAATAAAAACAAATATATAACATCAATTCAAAGAACACATTATTTAAGGAAGATTTTGGTTTGGCTCCCCATCTTGATACTTGTCCAGGCTAGGCGCACTTAACTACTTTAGTGGAGTAGGTTGAATTTAGAGGAAGGAAGTGTACCCACATTTTCGTGGAAAGAAGCTAGGCAAACATTTAGGATAAGCTACTCTCAGCAAGCCAAGCCGCGATTCGAACCTTGAACTCACTGTCACCGTCAAGCCAAATGAAACAATCTTGTTCAAATAAAATAATTTAATCCAATTATTAAGGTTACTAAAAGAATGATTAAATTGTGTAGATCAAGAAAGCAATGTGTTTAGATTGAAGCTTACAGAACTTTTTAAGGCCCTTGGCCCTGTCGAGTGCAAGTCTAAGACCTATTTTGTGGTTGGTGGGAGGGTGAAAGGCGTGGCATGGCTTCACAACCAACCAAAGTATCATTCCGCGCTAACAATAACAGATGGATCATTGAGACCGTAATTGGTGCTACCTACCGGACAGGTCTTGCGGAAAAATTATACATTTGTAAATATTAGTTTTCTCGAGAACGATTGAAATTTTCATGTTAATATTTTCAACACCCCCTTTAAGATAATGTATTGATGTTTGTTAATCGTTAAATTTTCTTATTTTTTGTTACTAAGCTGGCAGTTTTCTATTGAAAAATGTCAATTTTATCGATATTTGATCACTCTTAAAATTATAGAGGGTGTGTATATTTAGAAAGTATAACTTAATCAACATGCTTCTATTCTTGAACAAACCATTTCCGAAAAGAAAATTGCAAAACAATAACAATTCTTGAAGATAACTGTTTGTTCTCATGGCTCTGCATTTCCATGCCAAATTAAAAGGGCCAATCGCCTTAATACCAGAGACTAATAAATTTCTATTTTTTTTAGTATGCCATTAGTTTGTCGGCTTGACATTCCTGCCCTGGTCTTCTACTGGCAGTGGCGGATATGTATCAATGTTATGTAGTGGTAAGTACGGCTACTCCCCGGATAAGATGAGCTTGATGATGATGATGATGATATGTGGTGCCAGTAGAAGTATTGAACTAACCCAAACCAAATTAACAAGGCAACCATATGAAAAAATCCTCTTCGGGAAACATACCTATGGTACTTCCGAGAATCGAGCCCGGGACTTCTAAATCGGTCCACAAACGTCTCTTTTGACGAGGTTTTTTCCTCCAACAAAATAAGTCCCGCAATACAGCAGACCTATACAATGTCCGTTCTGCACAAGCGGCATTTAAACCGCTAGTGTAGAATCAGTAGCGTTATGATGGCTGTTTAACAGTCGCGTGTTGACGGTCAGGTGTAGATTCAAGAGTTTGGGGACGTAAGCTAGCGGCTAATCCACCACGTTTTAACCTCTAGTTTAGAATCGGCCTTAGATTACCAGACTGACCAAGACGGGGAGATTGAGGTTTGATCCCGATTAGGTGCACTGAGGGTGGTTTTCCCTAAATGTTTTTCCACTCTCCTTCCACGGAAATTTGGGTGCACTTACTCTAAATTAAACAGTCTTAATTCCTATATCATGTGAGTAACTATTACATAGGAGTATAACCCAAACGGGTTGTAAGACGTGGTGCTAAAAAAAACTTCACTGGTGTTCAACTTTTGAATGTATGTTCTTATCATTTTAATAACTATAAACTTTTTTCTAACACCTTGTATTACTACCCATTCGGGTTGTACGCCTATGTACTAATTATACTAATGTGCTAGAGCTGAGGTAGGTTTAATTTAGAAAAAATTGTACCCGTGTTTGCGTGGGGAAAGGTTTGGAAGCAATTTAGGAAAAACAACCCTTGGTACACCTAACTGGGATCGAACCACGATATCCCTATCATCGGCAGTCTAGTATATTATTAGTGTGATGCTCTAGACCAGCGGTTCCCAAACTTTTTGAGTCGCGGAGCACTTCTCAGGAGAGAAATTCGTGACGGAGCACTATCGTTGGCCTTAGACCATGTTCATTTTTGGCTGTTTTTACGTAACTGCATTTTCAAGTTGCTATACAATTTTTTTTATCATATAACAAAAGCACTAATTATTTTTCGAATTCAAAATAGCTTATATTTTGACCCAAACTTAATGTTTTCCATTGAAAGACATTGAAAATTAGAATTTTATGTTTTTTCTCTCTCCAAACACTAATTTTGCACATACGTTTATTCGGAATAAAGGCGAAGATATTTTCACCTAGCACCTACATAGTTAGTAACCGAATGACATTATTATTGGCTCTGGAAACGAATTTTTAAGCATTTGAACATGTTAAGGTGGGGATGCAGGGGACGCAAGAAAAGGCGAGTGTTTTTGCACTTTTTATAGCAATACTTTTTTTAGAATCAAATAAATTAAATATTGCTTCTATAGAATCATAGAGCTTAATTTTCTTCACATGGCGAGATCAACATTTCTTGAATATCTGTCAAGGATGTCCTGGAATTTAATAACAAATTTTTCTCTTCATTTAAAAAGTTTCTTAGATAATGCTGCTCTGTTCACGACAGATATTCAACAACTAATGAGGTCACCATGTGAAGAAAATTAAACTCTATGTTTTTATAGAAGCAATAGTTTTCTTATTTTGGCAAAAAAAAAGTTTATCTCTAGATCTAGAAACTTTAAATTAACTCTCCTTAACTCGCGTCCACTGCATACTCACCTTAAACATCAAGTTTTATTCATTATAAATATATTTTCTACACTAATTTCAGAGAAATAAGGAACTTACTTAAATACATAAACGAAAACCAACAACAAAAAACATAAAGTAATGCAACACATTTGAGAATGAATTCAAAGCAGGTAGTGTAAATATACAATACTACTCACCTATATAAGGTATTATAGTTTCAAAATAAAAAATGTAGCTTGGTATCGAAAAAGAACGATAAAGCATAGCAAAATAACTTAGATTCTAATGAGAGGGATGGGACTGTTTTGATTTGCACAATGTGGCTATATCTGGTTTAATTTGGGACAGCTGCAACCGAATATCTGGCTCTGCATTCAGGCGGGATCTATATTTTGTTTTAGTAGCCACATAAGCAGAGAATCCTGATTCACATAAGTAAGTTGTTGTAAAGGGTAAAAGGATGATTTTCGCTTTATCTGATAAAACTTTAAATTCGTCTTTTAGCTGACACCAAAATTCTGTTAGTGAATTCTTAGTTGCAAAATTATATTTTACCACAGAATCTGATGTCAAATCAATCATACACTCATACTGGTGTGATGTCAGACAGGCTGGCTTTTCCGACACAGCAGAGTATGGATTTACAACCCAACAGTTCTCTTTTATTTTATCGTGGAATTCTTCTGGAAAATAACAGTTGAAACTATCAAGCAAATTTAGCAGATGAACGTGAAACTCATTTAAGATATATTCGGGTACGTCAGAATCTAGTTCTTCTCTAAATTCTTTTACCATTGGGAAACTGTCTAGATTTAGATTTTTCATTGAATCCGCCCAAAACTTTATTTTCTTTTTAAACGCTTGTACTTTATCGCTGGCGTCAAAAACGGTTATTGCTTTCCCTTGAAGTGAGATACTTAAGTCATTAACTTTTTTTTAAATGTCTGCTAAATACGCCAATTTCATAACCCAATGCTCATCACACAGCCTGTCTCCCAAAGCGAAGTCGTAAATCAGGAAGGTTCTGACTTCAGCCCTCATTTCAAAGAGCTGAGTCAAAGCTTTGCCACGAGAAAGCCACCTTACTTCTGTGTGAAGAAGTAAAGACGTATGTAGACTCCCCATGTCTTCACACAACAGCTTGAATAGTCTTGTATTTTTAGGTCTAGATTTGATAAAATTAATTACTTTCACGCTTTCGTCCAAGACTTCTTTTAGGAAGGGTGGCATTTTTTTCACAGCAAGGGCATGGCGGTGGAGGATGCAGTGGCTACTGCTGCATTCCTTGACTTTTTGTTTTATTCTTGAGATAGCACCGGACGTCTTCCCAGTCATGGACTTTGCGCCATCCGTGCACACATCAACGCAATTATCCCATGGGATGTCACTCACTGTGAAAAATTCTTCTATTAATTTGAAAATTTCAGCGCCAGTTGTGTTAGTTGGTAAAGGCTTGCAGAGAAGCAGATCCTCTTGAAAAGACTCCAAGTATTGGTAGCGTACAAATACTATTAAAATTGCCAATCCAGCCACATCCGTTGATTCATCCATTTGGAGCGAAAACTTAGTGCATTTTATTCGTGAAAGTAAAGTAGCTTTCACATCCTCTGCTAAGTCCCCGATTCGTCGCGAAATCGTGTTATTTGACAAAGGAACGGTGTCTACTAGTTTCGTGGCTTTTGCATCCAGCATACATTCAACTATGTCCTTTACACAAGGCTTTATAAGGTTTTCAGCGATGGTATGGGCTTCGCCAGCTTGAGCAACTCGGTAACTGACTAAGTAGGACGCCATCAAAGCCTGTTCATTAACTGTTTTTGAGTGATAAGATATAATTTTCTGGGCTTGTGTAAGTTCACCATACTTCCTTCTGAAGAAATCAGTCGGTTTGCCCTTGCATTCTGGATGGACCCCCTCAAAATGACGGCGCATTTTTGCTGGGAACATCGCACTGTTTGGCAAAACTTTCATGCAAACTACGCACTGTGGTTTGTTGTCACTAGTCTCAACAAATCCAATATCCAAGTAGGAATCGTGATACTTCCTTTTTATAATTTTTTTACCTGTGGCACTGATCTCCAAAGAACTAGTACTAGGCAGTTCTTTCAACAGTTCAGAAGTTTCTGTCACACCTGCTGTCGCTGATTCGTCTAAAAACCCTTCATCCTGTCCAGCAATTCTAGCATTGGCAACTGCTCCATCTTCTTCCACACTACAATATAAAAATAATATTCGTATCATCTGGGTAAATAATATTAATGATAATAATAAATGTCAAGTATTTAATAAAACAATTGATCAAAGAACCATTGCTCCTAAATTAACGTTGAATATTGTTTAAGAATGTAAATGTTTCTCGCATGTTTGCTCACAATGCTTGTTAAATGTGAGTAACCATCTTATCCTATCGCTTGGTGACATCAAATTGGCTGCAGCTTCAAGGTTACTACCAATTAACAGGCCAAAATTCGAAAATAACCTGAGCTGAAATCTATTTTTGTTAAAAGTGCAACAATATGTACAACATGCAATGCATATACTGAAAAGTCTTTATTTACTATTTAATTTGTATAAAGTTTTATGTACCTTAGTCCCTATCTCTTCTTTTAGGTCCTGTGTTATTGGCATCCAAAGCTGTTACTTGTTTTAATGACACACGCTCTTATTCTAGCAGACCCCAATATATAAACACTATTCAACGTTAAAAAAATTGCATCTAACATAATATTTGTACATACCTGTTAGCTGTTGATGCTTCCATAGCTACTGGAGGAACTGTGGCGGAGGTTTTAATAGTCTTTTTTAAGGATCCAGACTTCAGCCAGCGATCCATTGAAAGCAAATCTATGATATTTTCTAAATCACTACGTAGGTGCTCCAAAAAACCTGTAATAGGCAGGTGTTTCGTCCTCAAGAAGGAAGATCCATTAAATTTACTAACCGTAATTATTTAAAAAAAAATCACACAACAAAAGCACTCATGAAAAAATAACACCGCACTGCAATTTGACTTGTTTCAACTCTCGACTAAACATTGAATGAACTACAACAGAATGAAGGAGCGAAGAAACAAAGAGTTTTTAATATACAATAAAGACTTTCCAGAAATTCTGTAAAAGTGTCAAAGCTAACAATCGGATCTTTAAGTAAGGTGAGGCTCTCATGAAGCCGGGATTAGCTGGCGCCATTGAGCCTATCTGTCTGGTTTCGCCGTGTGAAGTCTGTGTGCTTCACGGATTTTCTCAATGTTTTGTGTGGTTCCAAGAAGGTGCGGGCGGGTAAACCTGACTGAGGTGCCGCATGACAATGCACTTTGGATCCATAATACTTGCTATTTACACTGCTTTACGGCACGATGCAGGAGCTAAATTATTTCTACACAATACTTATCTAAAAACAGTTCATGACCGCACAAATAAACAATTTTGAGATCTTGTCACAATTATTTTATTTTTATTTACAATCTCTCCGCGGAGCACTTGGAGATGTTTCGCGGAGCACCAAGTGC
This sequence comes from Timema poppense, assembly GCA_902141375.1. NCBI lineage: Eukaryota > Metazoa > Arthropoda > Insecta > Phasmatodea > Timematidae > Timema > Timema poppense. The sequence goes on along the minus strand of CABFOV010002090.1, from coordinate 50,776 downwards.
TCCGCGGAGCACACTTTGGGAACCGCTGCTCTAGACCATGCAAGCCCCAAAGCGAGTGCTGAACCTTTTTTGATTTATCAGTCAGTGACTATAAAGGTTGGGAAAAAATTTAAATAAAATACGTGTTTAATTTGAGACATTTTATTCCCTCACAACTTCACTATTGACTGTTTTTAATTCCTCAGATCAGGAGAAAGTATTGAGATCGTGAAACAATATATATTTTGAGATTATGACAAATTTTTACATTTTATGTGAACACGATCCCAAAAAAGTGGCTTTTGAAATTCTGTATGTCTCCATGTATCTCTGTCTGTCCCTGGCCACAGATTCTAAACGGTTTGAAGGATTTTGTTCAAACTTGACATTTATATTTAATAGGACTGTAACACAAAATTTATTTTCCCCCTAGCCCTTCAATAAAGGGTTGTTTACTAATAAATAATTAATTATTTATTTGATTTCTTGGCAAAAATTCTTTGAAGGGTAGTTTACTGATGAATGATTATTCAAAAACTTTAAATATTTTACAAGTGGTTCTAACGATTAAATTCTAAATAGGCATCTTGAGAGTGTTTGACATAAAAAATAACCCTGTATAAGCCAACTTGGTTTTGGTTAAAATTCAATAAAGGATCGTTTACTGAGGAGTGATTTTTGAAAATTCGGATTAATTTGAAAATGGCTATAACGATTTTGCTTTAAATATATATCTGAGGAATATTTGACATGAACATGACAAATAAATCTGGGGTTTTTTTAGAATAGGGGAGGAATTTGGACATAGATAGATTACTGATGACTTATTTTTTTTAAATTGAACATATTAAAAATTGACTTTAGCGATTTGGTTAAAAATTGGCATTGAGAGAGTATTTATATATCAATAATATAACTTTAATTATCTAAAACAAATGAATTTATTTGTAGTTTAGTTACAACAAATTATACAAAATTCGAATGTTTTGGAAATTGACCTTGAAGATTAAATTCAAAATGGGAATTTGTGAATAGGCTTTCATGATAAATATGAATACGTTTTTATTTTTACAAATTAATAATTTTAGGGTAGCTTACAATTATATTATTTTTGAATATTTAAATTTTATTGTATGTGATTGAACAATTTGATTTAAAATTTACATATAGAGAGTGATTATTGTGATCAACAAGATGATGTATTTGTTTTATGAGTAAAACTTATTTAAGGGTTTCGATGGTAAAATGGTCTAAGGTGTTACTCTCACAATAGGTTGTACTGCCAAGTAAGTGGAAATCGGGGTTCAAATCCCAGTCGAATTTACAGATGATATTTTTTCCTAAATGGTTTTCCACTCTCCTTCCACGCAAATATGGGAACACTGCATCTAAACTTAACCTTCCTCACCCCCAACACATTGGAGTGATTATTAAATATGCATATAACCCTAATGGGTGCGGTGCTAAGTAAATTAAAAACACCTATTAGATTCATAGTTTAATCCAATTTTCTAGAATCGTAAAGTAGTATATTTGAACCAACTTAAAAAATATATATATTCTGTGTGATTCCCATCCTTGTACCCACAGAATTTTGTTTCAAGCAACGCCCATATCTAAGCGTATCTCTCTGAATGCCAAACCCCATTGTTCTCGTCTGGACATTCGGCAAGTAAAGTCTGTGAACACTCCCATAATTCCAGTCACGACCGCGAGGTAAGCTCTGTCGAAACACCCAGGTCTTTACAACAGATCCGGGGAAGTCCCTTCCCGGTTAATTTACCAACCAACACTACTGTAAATAAACCTCGCAATAAACGCGTACTAGTACCCTCAGTCCAGGTTGGCTGACTATAGGTTGACTAGAGTGCGTCTGTGTCTTCGTGAACCTTTACACTCAGTTTTAAGGTGGGATGGTAAGGTGGAGAGCGAGTTAAGGTCAGAATCCCTCCCCTCCCAGTTTTAAGGTGGGATGGTAAGGTGGAGAGCGAGTTAAGGTCAGTATCTCTTCCACTCCCCCCGCCCCCC